>CM038793.1:205193475-205257914 GCA_021764765.1 Vicia sativa
ATAATTTATTAATATATTTATGGATTTATTGGGATTAATTATGGAATAAAAAGAATGGAATTATTAGAGGTGGGTTGAGTAAAGTGAAGGTGTGAGGTAAAGACTCTACTCACATTATTTAATTCATTTTATTTATGTTAAAGGAATAAAAGGAATAAAATAAGGAAAAGAGAAAGAAAGAAAGAGTCATTTGGAGAAAACAAGAATCGTGAAGTTGAGAAGAGGAAAAAAGGAGGAAAACCAATTTGTGTCGGAGTGAAGAACCCACAGGTAAGGGTGATTTTGATTAGTTAATGCATATTATCGGTTTAGATATTCAATGGTATGATCATAGTATGTTAGGGAATCCGGTTTAGAATGTTAGGGTTAGTAGAATTTCCTATTGTGTCCGGATTATAGATGAAAACAATTAGAGTGTCGATTGATGAATAAGAATGATGGAATATTGTGGTTTGATGTTATAATGGTGCAAAATAGATTTATTTTGGTGTTTCTCATGTTGCAATTCGTATGAGTATGTTTGGTTTTGGTTGAGAATGAATAAATCTTTGTCAAAAGTCGCAATTTGACTTTTAGGGCGTAGGAACCGGTTCCGTGGGTAGGAACCGGGTTCCTGATGAATGTAAGCAGGCAATACACTCGGGGAACGGTTCTGTATGTGTGGAACCGGGTTCCATACATTTCAGCGTGAATTTTGAACTCGGGAACCGGGTTGTACATAGGCGAGGCAAGGGTTCTGGCTTTTGAAAAATATCAAACTTTGAAAATTCATAACTTTCAAACCGTAAGTCCGTTTTGGCGCCGTTTTGGACGTTATTTCTTAAATTTAATGCTCTATTTTATAAAATGAAAAGATTTTCTAAAACTTGAAATTATTTTGAAAATGAGTCAATTTCAGTAAGTGATTATTGGTGATGCACATGGATGTGTATGTAGCGGGGAAAGCTATGAGGAATGGATGCATTCGTATTCGTGAATGAAAAGCATGTTTATGTTGCTAATGATGGTGTGCATGATCGTTGAGATATCATGTTTTGGTTTGATTCGGTTTATGATAATCGGTGTGTTCATGATTATATTGATACCATGTGTTTTGTTGGTGTTGTATATGCACGATAGTTATTGATCTTAGTTGTTGTTGTTGTGGTATATCTTGGTGAATAGTCTTACCAATTGAAGGGTAAGTGTTTGGCATATTATGCTTTGTGATGATTTATTTCATGATAGTTGATGATATCATGTTGTGGTTGATGATGGTTTATGATGTACGATGTGGTCATAACTTTGTGTTGAATATTGCATCTTGGTGTTGTGCATGCATATGCATTGTTTGGTGAAGTTAATTCCCATTGTGTGGAATTTGACTTGTATTGCCGATACAGATACGAGTGAGGATGGGTGGTTAGGTGGATTCATGTCCGGGTGTTTATGGACGAATCGATGGTTCTTGTGTCAGGTTGATGATGGATCGGTGTTGGGTGACTTAGTCACGTGTTGGTACCACATGCATTGAGTCTGCATTTTGTTTTCATGAGATTGTAACATGTTAGGATGTCTTCGGTGTTACAATTCTTTGGTTAGTTATGATTATACATAATGACTTGTATGATTGTATGCGAGTGTTAAAATCGAATTTATGATGAAATGGGTGAAATAATATGCTTGTGATATATTGATTGAAAAGCTTATAATGTGTTTTAATTATGAGAAGTCTCACCCTTACTTTACAATTTGATTAAAGTTAGCGACTCGGGAATCGGTGAGGATGGCTTTAGAGCTTGTCATTTAAGTCCGCGTGTCGATGTCATGCTCGATTAGATTGTAACAACGTAGGCGTTAGTTGAGGAATTAGATATTGTTGATTGTTTCTTTAAATTTTGTTGGGAATAATAATGATTGGTTTATTCCATTTGGTTATGATATTTTTCCATGTGAAGACATGGTCTTAATTTAATTGAATTATTTTGAGTAATGATCCTCGATGTAGCATAGCTCTGTTTATTTGGAGGTTTTATTTTATTTAATAATTGTGGCATCCACATTCGTGTTAACTCACGATTATGACTTAAATTGTTGATATAATTAATATTATTAGGTATTTTAGAAGGGTGTTACAATAGTGGTATCGGAGCATAGTCGGTCGTTGTGACCCATGTCTTAATGTCAATATTCCTTTTGTACGACATGTGTGAAACAACTGTCGGTGCTTGTTTTTCCTAACTACTGGATTGCGGGTGGTTTAGAAGCAAGTGGGGAGAAACTTTACTTCTCGAGATATTACGGTGTGAAGAGTTGGATCGATGTGCTGGTTACATGAGTGCGGATGTTGGTTAGGCAGTGTAGTTTCCGGTCGGAGGATTACAATTCAAATTGATATAACAGTCGGATCAAGTTCTCTTAAGGGTAACAATTAAGTACTTGTGTTGTTACGTATCCTTGAGTGGAGGGCGATGGTATGGATAATGGTGTCGGTTAAGTGTGAGTTCTAATGTTCACAGGAATAATAGCGACTCATCGTTTGAGCAAGATGTTGGATTAGCTTGAGGTCATCCTTGGGTTGAATGTTTGAAGTTAAACAGTGATTATGAATCATTTTGATGAGTCGATGCATATTCTTGGCCTAGAAGATATTTGGTAATTAAGAAGGATGACTATGAGAAGATGAAGCGGTGTGGTTGGAATGTTGCAACACTTAGGTTGATTGTGGAGTTATCATGTGAGTTACCTCTTTGTGTTCTTGAAAAGATTAATTGTGTCGGTGTCAATGGTTGATATAAAGTATGCAATGGTGTGAATTAATTATTAGGTTGACGGCCTTGCAATTAATCATGGGGAAGATGTGTGTTGCGGTATGTTGAAGTTAGGATCTCAAATTTTGTATTCTATGATGTTTGGGATTTCTCACTCAGGTGAAATGGAAATCTACTATCAGGAATTGATTTCACAGGCATTTCTTCCGAAAACTTGTAAAATTCATAACTTGAGTTTTGGATGTCTGATTTGAGTTCCGTTTGAAGCGTTGGAAAGATAATGTGATGAACTTTGTTTTAAAAATGGTCCCAGCACCTGAAAGTAATTTATTTATCATGTAGTGATGTTTGAGGAGAATCGGAGTTGTTGTTGATGTCGTTCTTGGTACAAAACTTGTTTCTATGACACCATACAAGATGTCAACTTTTGAGTTAGGAAAATTGAAGAAGCTATTGGAAGATCGCAGAGAAATAGATTTGTAAAACCAAGTGTATTGTTTGGGGAGCTAATTTCCTTAGTCAAGGAGAAAGAAAGTAGCAATTAGCGTGTGGATTTACGATAAGCGATTTAAGTGGTGGTTGAGACTAAATATCTATTTCAAATTATTGGTGATTTGATGGATCAATGGTTGGAAAGTATGTCTTGATGAGTCGAATTGAGGTTAACTTACCTTAGTGGTCGAGGTTAAGGATGAAGATAGTTAGAGAGAAGCTTCAGAACTCGGTATAGGCATGTTGAATGTTGTGAGGAATTCCAACGAAGGGAGTAGAATTTTATTAAGTTTTCATGGTGTATATTACGGTATGAGGATATGAGTTTTCTTTATCATGTTATCTCAAGTAGCGGTAATCGGTAGACCCATCGGTGCCGTGGTGTTGTAGTGGGAAAATCCAAAATTAGTTCCGGGTGTTAGAAGATTTTATGGATATAACCGATGTGATCGAGTTTATTTGAGGCGAGGTCAAGAATGATATATTCTTAATGAATGAGATGTTGGTATTAGTAAGAATGCGAAAGTAGAGATGCGACTTATGTCGATTGAGGATGAATAAGTGGCGTTAGCTTGAGGAAAAGATAAGTGATGTTAGAGGAAAAATAAATTCGATAGGAAATGCAATCATGTTTAAGATGTCAAAATATTGACATGTGTTAAGAAAATGTTGGAAGTTTCTTTTACCGATCATATGATGAGATGTATTACAAGATTGCATTTGAAATAAGATTGAGGCCGAACATATATGGATCCTAGATGTTATGAGATTTAAAGGAGACTAAGAGTTGTGAATGTCGTTAAAGTTCTCCGCATGGATAAGGACTTCAAATGGGAACAAAATGAGTTATGGTGTATTTGGTATGTTAGCATCTCATGAGGGAAAATACTTAACAATTGTGTGATGCTAAGTGAGTGTGAAGAAGATTATGTAAATTGTTTGATCGATGGTATCTCATCGATATCAAATGAAGAAATAAGTGTGGAAGAAGTTGTAAACCTTAAAGAAGATGATTGGACCATGGTGCTTGGGTGACTTGAGCCACGAGTTCTAAAGGCTTTATAGTTTGAGTGCGGTGGTTTATACTCCATTGTGATTTCCGCTACCTATTGACAAATTGAGGCTGATCACCCTTAATCTCTGTTGATAATAGGCGGGATCGTGTTGGATTGAATAGACTCATCTTGCAAGCTTGATAGTGTGTGTGAAGTGGTGGGCGTTCTATTGAGAGGATAGTAGTTCATCGGTTCGCATGAAACTAAGAGGAAAAGGGCTATGAAAAGACTTGGAAATTATTCATGGTCGGAGACTTGAGTGTGTATCGAGTTGAAGCAGCAGTGGAAGGTTTAGAATGTAAAAGGTGGACAATGATTTTCGGTAGATACTAAAGAGAGTCTAAAGATAAATATGAAACTTGTAGAGTTGGTAGTTGATGAGAATCAAATGAAGATAATGACTTAAGGTAAATAATCAGTCGCGTGGCGAGCGTAATGTGATGCACTTTTTGTGCGAGTATGATTTTGGAAGTCACAAATTAAGCGTTAGAAGGTGTGGAGTTTATGAAACTAATAGAAATTTCAAAATAAATTGTTAGGTGAAGGGTTCTATGTCTTATTGGTGTTACATCCATTATAATAGATGTATTAATTTGCAAGCTCGATCGTTGGGCGTAGCCTCGTGAATCGGCATTGTGTATAAATGTTGGGGACATTGCGGTTATGTGGAGGTTCTTATAATTGTGTTGCGGTGTAATGAAGTGATAAATCATGTATTCTAGAGTGAAGGGGTAAGTGAGATGGTGATGCATTCTTAACTTGATAGCAATGGATCGTGTGGGATTATAGTGGTTGAATAAGAAGGATATTTGTTAGTGATATTGGAAATGATGTCAAACATGGCGTGATAGTTGGAAGGAAGTATTTCAAGAGTGAAGAGGAGGTTGACTAGTGCTCGATCTTAATTTTGTCGAATCAGACTAAGTCTTTTGTTGTGTCTTGTGACGCATCATTAATGGGATTAGGTGGTGTGTTGATGCAAGATAAGCGGGGTTGTGGCTTATGCTTCAAGACAATTGAAAGTGCATGAAAGGGTTATCCGACTCATGATTTAGAGTTAGCGGTATTGTATTTGTTTTGAAGTTGGGGAGGCATTATTTATATGGTTCTCGGTTTGAGGTATTAGTGATCATAAGAGCCCAAGTATCTCTTTGATCAGAAAGAGTTGAAACAGTTGCGAGGCAAAGAGATCGCATTGGTAAGAGTGGCTTGGGGAGGACCAGCAGATGGAAATGTCACTTGGGAGCTGGAGAGTCAGATGAAGGACTCGTATCCAGGATGTTCGTCTAAGGTATGTTTCGAGGACGAAAACTCTTTTAGTTAGGAAAGTTGTGACACCCCAAATAATTCGATAATTAAATAATTATGATTTTTAATTATTAATTTAATTGAGAATATAATTTATTAATATATTGGATTTATTGGGATTAATTATGGAATAAAAGAATGGAATTATTAGAGGTGGGTTGAGTAAAGTGAAGGTGTGAGGAGTAAAAGACTCTACACATTATTTAATTCATTTTATTTATGTTAAAGGAATAAAAGGAATAAAATAAGGAAAAGAGAAAGAGAGTCATTTTGGAGAAAACAAGAATACGTGAAGTTGAGAAGAGGAAAAAGAAGGAGGAAAACCAATTTGTGTCGGAAGTCGAAGAACCCACAAGGTAAGGGGTGATTTTGATTAGTTAATGCATATTATCGGTTTAGATATTCAATGGTATGATCATAGTATGTTAGGGAATCCCGGTTTAGAATGTTAGGGTTCAGTAGAATTATTCCTATTGTGTCGGATTATAGATCGAAAACAATTAGAGTGTCAGTTGATGAATAGGAATGATGGAATATTGTGGTTTGATGTTATAATAGTGCAAAATAGATTTATTTTGGTGTTTCTCATGTTGCAATTCGTATGGGTATGTTTGGTTTTGGTTGAGAATGAATAAATACTGTCAAAAGTGCGAATTTGACTTTTTAGGGCGTGGAACGGTTCCGTGGGTAGGAACCGGGTTCCTGATGAAAATGTAAACGGGCAAAAATACACTCAGAACCAGTTCTGTATGTGTGAACCGGGTTCCCATACATTTTCAAACGTGAATTTTTGAACTCGGGAACGGGTTGTACATAGAGGGCCGGGTTACTGAGCAACTTTGAAAAATATCAAACTTTGAAAATTCATAACTTTCAAACCGTAAGTCCGTTTTGGCGCCGTTTTGGACGTTATTTCTTAAATTTAATGCTCTATTTTATAAAATGAAAAGATTTTCTAAAACTTGAAATTATTTTGAAAATGAGTCAATTTCAGTAAGTGATTATTGGTGATGCACATGGGTGTGTATATGGCGAAAGCGTGAGGAATGGATGTATTCGTATTTCGTGAATGAAAAGCATGTTTATGTTGCTAATGATGGTATGCATGATCGTTGAGATATCATGTTTTGGTTTTGATTCGGTTTATGATAATCGGTGTGTTCATGATTATATTGATACCATGTGTTTTGTTGGTGTTGTATATGCCTGATAGTTATTGATCTTAGTTGTTATTGTTGTGGTATATACTGGTGAATAGTCTTACCAATTGAAGGGTAAGTGTTTGGCATATTATGCTTTGTGATGATTTATTTCATGATAGTAGATGATATCATGTTGTGGTTGATGATGGTTTATGATGTCTGATGTGGTCATAACCTGTGTTGAATATTGCATGCTGGTGTTGTGCATGCATATGCATTGTTTGGTGAAGTTAATTCCCATTGTGTGGAATTTGACTTGTATTGCCGATAACCGATACCAGTGAGGATGGGTGGTTAGGCTGGATTCATGTCCGGTGTTTATGGACGAATCGATGGTTCTTTATGTCGGTTGATGATGGATCGGTGTTGGGTGACTTGGTCGTGTTGGTACCACATGCATTAGTGCGCATTTTGTTTCATGAGATTGTAACATGTTAGGATGTCTTCCGATGTTACAATTCTTTGGTTATAATTGATTATACATAATGACTTGAATGATTGTGTATCGAGTGTTAAAACGAATTTATGATGAAATGGGTGAAATAATATGCTTGTGATATATTATTGATTGAAAAGCTTATAATGTGTTTTAATTATGAGAAGTCTCACCCTTACTTTACAATTTCAGATTAAAGTTAGCAGCTCAGGAATCAGTGAGGATGGCTTTAGAGCTTGTCATTTAAGTCCGCGTGTCAGTGTCATGCTCTGATTAGATTGTAACACTGGGGAACGTTAGTTGAGGAATTAGATATTGTTCAGTTGTTTCTTTAAATTTTGTTGGGAATAATAATGATTGGTTTATTCCATTTTGGTTATGATATTTTTCCGCTGTGTAAGACATGGTCTTAATTTAATTGAATTATTTTGAGTAATGATCCTCAGTGTAGCATGACTACTGTTTATTTGGAGGTTTTATTTTATTTAATAATTGTGGCATCCCTGTTCCGTGTTAACTCTGATGAATTATGACTTAAATCGTTGATATAATTAATATTATTCGGGGTATTTTAGAAGGGGTGTTACACAATGGCCACTAAGCTGAGGGAGATGAAGGATAAGTACGAGCCCCTGACCGATGAGAAAAACAAGCTGGAGGCCGAGTTGAAGCTGCTGAAGGAGCAGTTGGCCTCCGTCGAGGATGAGTCCGTTGAGGAGCAGGCGCTTCTTACTCGGGCTAGTTTGATTGGAAGGATAAGGATCCTCGAAGAGGATGCCGTGGAGGCGATGTCCTTTGGGTTCGAGCGGGCCCTTCAGCAGGTGCAGGTGGTGAACCCCGGGGTGGAGCTGGTTACCCTTGGGATTGGCCCTTTCCACCGTGTGGTCGACGGGGAGATCGTGGCCCCGATGAGTGATTTTAATTATTTGGAATTGTTTGGGCTGCTGAGCTGTTATCTCGGCTGCGTCTTTGCTTGTTTTTAATGTTAGTACCTTTGGTGCCCGTCTTTTGGATATTTGTAATTTGGGTCTAGTGCCCGTGAATGTTTCTTTGTTGTCGACCATTTATTTACAAATGCTTTAATACTTGTTGTTCATTATGTTCGTTAAGTATGTTGTACCTTGTTATTCTAGCTCGTCACGCTAGCCTTGGAGTCTTGAGACCTCCGGGCGGGATCTGATCGCGTTTAAGGGGCCACATGCTCGGGCGTGGGTGTCCGTCAGGTAGGGCGTCACTGAGGTGCATGAAAAAACCTGCGGATCTCGATCGAGGATTCCGCATCGAACGGGATCATTACTTATCGTATTCGAGTAATTCCCCGCTTATTAGTGGCTTGGGGCGCGTACGAGCACCATTTCGCGACCCAAGGCTGAGCTAGATCTCCGTGGAGGGGATTGAGAGTGACTAGGCGTTGAGCATGTGGTCGCTCTAGCTCAGCTGTAGTATTGTTTGAGTTTTGTAGCATTCCAAGGTCGAGGGAGTTGCACCCCGTTTAAATTTTCAAGGTAATAAGCTCCTGTGCCCGTCTTTGCCCGGACGCGGTATGACCCCTCCCAGTTGGCGGCCAGTTTTCCCTCTCGAGATTCCTTTTGATTCATGCGGAGGACCAGGCTGCCGACTTCGAATTCGCGCTTGATGACCTTTTGGTCGTGGCGCAGCGTGATCTGTTGTTTCAAACGCGCTTCTCGTAGGGCCGCGCCGTCGCGGATCTCGTCGACCAAGTCTAACTCTTCGCGCAGTGCCTCGTCGTTCGTTTCCTCCTCTAGGGGAAATTCGGTACGTCTTGACGGCTCTCTGATCTCGACGGGTATGACCGCCTCTGTTCCGTACGTTAACCGAAACAGGGATTCTCCCGTGGTTGAATGGGGAGTTGTTCGATAAGCCCATAGCACGCTGTGCAGTTCTTCCACCCACCTGTTCTTGGCTTCCCCGAGTCTCCGCCTGAGTCCTTGTAACAAGACCACTTTGCGGCCTCTGCAGTCGTTGGTGCGGGATGCTCGACGGATGTGGTGCTTGGTGCCCGGCCGTGCTCTGAGTGCGGAAGTTTTGATCGATGAACTGTGTCCCATTGTCCGTGAGGGCACGTGGAATACCGGCGGGCAAGGACGTTCGTTTGTAAGCGAAGGATGTTGAAGGAGGTGATTTTGGCAAGTGCCTCGGCCTCATCCATTTCGTGAAGTATCTCTGACACTATGAGGTACTTGTTTGGTAAGAGCCTTGCGTGAAGGGACCGAGTATATCCATTCCCCACCATTTGAACCCCGGGGATGTGGCGTCGTGAGCTCGTGAGGTGGTGCGATGTGCATGTCGGTGTGGCGTTGGCACTTGTCGCATTTTTTGACGTGTTCTTTGGCGTCCCGTTGCGTGGTGGGCCAATAATAGCCGACACGCAATGCTGCGGGCAAACCCTCCTCCGGGTGTTGGCGTTAATTCCTTCGTGGATTTCATGAAGGGCCACCAGACTCTCGGCCTGAGGAGGGAATGAAGAAGCCTCGCCGGTACAAGCGCTGCTCGAGGACGACGTAAGAGCATGCACGACGTTTGGTGGCGGCGGCCTCCAACTTGTCAGTGGGCAACTCCCCGTGAGTGAGATAGTTGAACACGGGGGTCATCCAGCAGTCTGCATCACCGATCGCATTTATGTCGAGTGTCGCCGTGGACCTTTCGATGCTCGGTTGGGTGAGTGTCTCTTGTATTACGGACCGGTTCCCTCCCTTCTTCTTTGTGCTCGCGAGCTTGGACAAGATGTCTGCCCGGGTGTTCTGTTCACGGGGGACGTGTTTGATCTCTGCTCGGTCGAAGCCCTTTAGTTTTTCCTTTACAAGGTGAAGGTATTCGATGAGGCTGTCGTTTTTAGCCTGGTAATCTCCAAGGACTTGCGATGCGACGAGTTGGGAATCGGTGAATATTTGGATGTCCTAAGCGCCTATGTCCTCGGCCAGTCGTAGCCCCGTGAGCAGTGCTTCATACTCTGCCTGATTGTTGGATGTTGGGAAGACCAGAGTTAACGAATGCTCGATAACGATGCCTTCTTCGTTTTCGAGGAGCACGCCGGCGCCGCTTCCCGTCGAACTTGAGGCTCCGTCGACGTGCAGGGTCCATCTGTTGCTCGCCTGAGGCGCCTGCTCGTGGGCGGTCATTTCGGCGAGGAAGTCGGCGAGCGCTTGTGCTTTCAAGGCTTTCCGTCCCTCATACTGAATGTCGAACTCAGAAAGTTCGAGGGACCAACTCAGCATCCATCCGGCCATATCCGGACGGGCGAGGAGCTGCTTTACGGGCTGCTCTGTGCGCACGATGATGACGTGGGTGAGGAAATAGTATCGCAATCTCCTCGCGGTGATGACGAGGGCGAGTGCGACCTTCTCGATTTGCTGATATCTAGTTTCGGGCCCTTGAAGGGCTTTGCTCGTGAAGTAGACGGGTTTTTGCCCATCTTTAGTTTCACGTATGAGTACCGCGCTAACTGCTTCATTGAATACGGCTAAGTACAAGTATAATGTTTCCTCGAGCTGTGGTCGTGAGAGCACTGGTGGTTGCGATAGTGCCCGCTTGAGGTGCAGGAGGGCTTGCTCGCATTCCTCGTTCCACTCGAAGGTCGGCCCCTTCCTCAATAATTTGAAAAATGGGAGTGCATGTTGTGCCGACCTCGCTACAAACCGGGATAAAGAGGTTAGCATGTCGTTCAAGACTTGAATGGACTTCTTGGACCTGAGCGTGGGAAGTTCGGAGAATGCCCGACATTTGTCGGGGTTGGCCTCAATCCCTCGTTCTGTAAGATAGAAACCGAGGAACTTACCGGCCTTGACTCCGAACGTGCACTTCTCCGGGTTGAAGCGCATTCTGTGCTTTCGAGCTTGGTCGAAGACTTTCTTCAGACGTGAAGCGTGGTCGTCCTCGGCTTGGGATTTCACGATCATGTCGTCCATGTATACCTCGAGCATGTCACCGATCTCGTTTTGAAACACCTTGTTCATCATTCGTTGGTAGGTTGCTCCGGCGTTCTTCAGTTTGAAGGGCATTACGTTGTAGTAATAGTTCCCCGACTCCGTCATGAAGGCCGTGCGAGTCACTCGGCCATGTCCATGGGGATCTGGTTGTAACCTGAGTAAGCATCCAAAAAGGAAAGCAGTTTATAACCGGCCGAGTTGTCGACCAGTCTATCAATATTAGGTAAAGGAAAAGCATCTTTGGGACATGCCCGATTAAGATCAGTGTAGTCAACGCACATACGCCATTTTCCATTAGATTTTTTAACGAGTACAACATTTGACAACCAAGTTGAATACATGGCCTCGAAATAAAATTTCCTCAGGGAGGTCTTTTCTGACTTTTCGACTCCGCTTTCTCGGAGGCGCCTCGCCTCGTTGTACTATGGCCCTAGCGGTGGATCTATGGCGTGATGGTGGGCGACCTCGGGGTCTCCGGCATTTCACTGCGCTCCATGCTGAGATCGCATTCTCGAAGGCAAGCTACGAGCGCTTCTTCCAGTCGGGGGTCGGTGCCGATCTTGGCGCATTGTTGGGATCTTCTCCAGAGAGGACTCGAACTCGTCGTCAGGAATTGGGCGAAGTGGATCCGCGTCCCCTGCTTGTCCGTCGACTTCGTCCTTTGCAAATCTGGTGTCGAGGTCTACCGAGCTGACGTTAGGGCTCTGATCCTCCGTGGTTTTGGGGAGCTCGATCTGGGCGGTGTCCGGTCCTTCCTTCTTGCTGGTGGCGGGTGCTTTTGGGTCGACCAGTGCATCCCACAGCGCGGCGTTGTGGCACCTCCCGCAGCTTTGATATCGCCGCAGATGGTAGCGACGCGTCCCCGTTTGGTGTAGAACTTGAGCTTCAGATGGACGGTCGACGGAACTGCTGTGAGTTTGGCCAGTGTAGTTCTGCTCAGGATAGCATTGTAGAGGAGTGATCGATCACGAGCGAACTTTGACTGTCGTGAAACAACGTCCGCCCGAAGGTGACGAGCCTGGCGTACCCGAGGTCGGGACGTGGAGCCGTTGAACCCCTGAAGGTCGGACCCCACGTACGGTGATAGGTGAGATTCGTCGAGCTGGAGTGTTCGGAACAGGTGAGTGTACATGACGTCGACTGAGCTGCCTTCGTCGACCAAGATCCTATGGACTTCAAAGTTTGCCATTCTTGCCTTGACAAAGAGAGGAATATGGGCGTTCGACGCTCCTCTGGGGAGTTCTTCCAGGTAGAAAGTGATCGGTTTAGACTTGCCATGGGCTGGGCGAGACCTCGATTTGTGGGCCTTGTCGATCAGCTTGTCGAACTTTCTTTTGGCCGAGTTTATTGATAGTTGGGCGTCGCCACCACCGGAGATGACCATGGCCGAGGGGAATTCTTCCCATGGGCTGTGGGTGAATATAGGGCTCTGAAAATCTTCGGGCCTAGTCACCGAGTACGCTATTTGATAGGGGCCGGAGTCCCCTTGTGGTCGGCCCTCATCCTCGGCTTCTTTGGTCTCCCGGGCATTTCGTGACGCTTCAGGCTTTTTGTATTGCCCGAGTCTTCCGCCTTTGATTAGTGTTTCGATCGCGTCTTTGAGGTGGACGCAATCTTGGTCGGTGTGGCGTGATGATATTGGCAATACTTTGTCTGTCGTACTGGTTTCGCGGAGTGGGTTTGAGGCTGACCCTCCGTCCTTGAACTTGGTAGCCGAGCATTCTGCAAGGATTCGCTCGCGGGAAGCGGTCAACGGTGTGTAGTCGGTGAAACGCCCAGCGGGGCCTCGCTGATCGCGGGGTTCCCGGGGCCTATCCTCGCGTCATTTTCATCGGGGGCGAGGCGATCCCCTCCAGTCGTCGATTATCCACGGTGCCTCATGAATTCCCGATCCCGACTCCTCGAGTCTCTGGCGCGGTTGGCGGCTTCCTTTTCCTCATAGGTGATATAGGCGCGAGCTTTGTCTAGGAGAGCATCGAAGGTGGCCGGTGGTTCGATGCCAACGCCTTCACGAAATCTGTCTTGGGGGAGCCCTCTTTCCAGCAAGTACCGCTTCATTTGATCATCACAGGGAACTTGTATGGCTTCCCTGTTGAAGCAATCAATGTATTCTCGGAGTGTCTCGTCGCTTTTCTGAATAATGGCCTCGAGGGAGGCCTCGGTCTTCGGATGCCTGCGGGAGGCTGTGAATGTGCTCGTGAACTGGGTCTTGAGCTCTCTCCAGGAGTGTATGGACCCCGGGGGTAAACTCTTATACCAGTCCATTGCTGTTTTCCTGAGAGTGGTGGGGAACAACCTGCATTTGATTGGCCCTCCAACGTTGAGGTATTGGAGCATGGCCTCGAAACCGTCGATGTGGTCGATAAGGTCGTCCACTCCATCATAGCTGGCGAGCTGGGGCGGTTTCTCCATTCCCCGAGGAATTGGGGCGTGCATGATGCTAGCGGATAGAGGACCGCGGGGGTCATCCTCGTCGCTCCGGTGGAGAGAGCGCCAGCGAGAGCGGCGTTGAGTTCTGGTGCGAGCATGCCCGCCCTTGGTCCTTCTTGACTCATTGACTCCTCCTTCACGTCGGGGAGGTGATTGAGGCTATTCCTTGGGTTGTTCTTGGTCTAAATCCGGTCACGGGTCCCTTCCTCGGGAGCGGTGTCGAGTCTGAGTCATCCTCTTGTTTCTCCGAGGGAGTCAGGAGGCGATGTCGTCGGGTGATGGTGACCACGAGTGCAGTCGTCGGCGTCTCCGCGGTGAGCGGCGGGAAGCCGAGCGTGGAGCGTTCTCCCAGGTGAAGGGGAGGTTGGTGTTGTTGATGGCGCGAGGGCGTGACCGTGTCGGCGTGGGAGGTGGTTGCACTTCTTGAAAGGCTGGGTTGGTTTCCGAAGGCGATTTGATTCACCTACGCTCGTCTCTTGATAGGATCGGTCGAGGAGGCGGTTTTCCGTCGAGGATCTCCGCCGGAAAATGTCGTTTGCTTTCGGCGGATCGTCGTGAGGGATTTTGCATGTTTGTTGCAGTCGGCCATGACAAATGGATTTTGTTTTGCTTTGGTCATGAATGAAAGACGGGAAGCAAGGTTCCCAGAGCCAGCGATCGTACATGATCGGAAGGTGTCTTAATCTGCAGGTGGTCCAAAGTGAAAGAGGGTACACAAGATACTCCGTGCCAAAGTAAGTAAAGGCGGAGAGAAGCAAGCAAGTGAGAGAGTAAAGAATGAGATACGACCTCTCAGTGAGAGTATTTATAGCCCCAGTGGGCCAAGATCCGATTAGTGGGCGTCCAAGCCTAGCGGATTGCTAAACTGCGTGTGCGGGAGACAACACGTGGCCTCCTCCCTAGATTGTCTCTCGGAAAATCCGGTTTGTTCTGCGAAGTCCACAGGAGACGTGTGGTTAAGGAGATCCAGTAAAAGGGGGTCCGATATTATCGGGGGCACGTGGCAGTCAAGGAGCGTTGGCCACGTGGCCCCCGCGTGGATACTCCAAGCTGTTTCCCAAGGACAATTTGACCTAGAATCTGTTGGGCCTAGAGCGTGGGCCAGTCCAGAACACGAACCCACACATTATTACATGTTTTGTACGATTAAAGAAAATAAAAATAATGTACGAACTCAAACTTGTGAAAAATGTGTCGTTTTTTATTATTATTTATGTATCTAATATTTTTATTTTAAAATTATTTTTAATTTAAAAACAATTAAGATAATATATGAATAATTGAAATATATATTGTTGATGTGTTTTTTTTTAAATTAGAAAAATTAATACAATTTTTTATTTTAAAAATATATCTTCTCTTTTTGAAATAATAAATTATTTTGATAAAATAATGTTGTTTTTCTTATTTACACTTTTATTATATTTTGAAAACAAAATCGTGCGTACCACGTCAATACCCGTACAAATGCAAGAGTAACACATTTGTATTCACACGAACGAGCATATAAGATATAAGTATTGTATGAGCACATGTAACAAATATTTAAAATATATTTTATGTTTATCTATTTTGCATAATTGTTTTTTCCTTCATGTGAGTGTTAATATTTTTCTTAACAATGATTGATTTAATTAACTTATATATTTATCTTTGTTTACTTTTATTTTTTATTTTTTTTTACAATTTAAATATTTTTATTTTATTTGAATTTCATAATCAAACGGGTAATAATTCCATGATCTACAGTATACTAGTAGTCTCTGTATGCTACGGATGCACAGTGTCCTACTAGTTTAATTAAATATTATAACTTTTATTAATATTATAATTTTAACTAATATATAATAAATATATATTAGAAATTAAAATTATAAAATAAAAACCATCAATTATGTTTGAAACTATATCATTTGAACATATATAAATAAGCAATTAAACTAATGTTTAAATATAATACATAATCAAGTACAATGAGAATAAATATTTGTTTACACGATTTATTTAAATTTTGATAGTAGCAAATTCTTTGTAAAATTATTTGTTAGTGAGAACTTATGAAAATAATGTATAACATTATTTCTAAGATATTTTAACTTATTTTTACAAATTCTTTCGGATAACTAAACTTTACTTTTATAATTTAATATAAATTACAAAATAATAGGTCGAAGATAGGATGTAAAGACTTTTTTTAAAGGACTGCAACCTAGTATCTTTAATTAAATAGATTTATAAAAAAACTCGAGACCTTTTTTATTTATAAAAAATCTGACCTGATTTTAAACTGTGTAGGATAGATCGTAGACCCTTATTAGTCAATCTAACATATTCTCACCTTATTTAAAACAAATAAGCTAAATTAAGTAAATGAACAAAATCATTAAATAGTGTTAAAATAAGTTAGATATCAATGAATAATAAATTTATATAATATATCATATTAATTAAAAATAAATAAATATTAAAATATATGAATGCGGTTGAGTTTGATTTGGATTTTTTATAAAAGATTAATTCAAAATCTAATTTAATATGAGCTGTTTTCATAACACATTCAAAATTATTTAATTTTTTTATATAGATTTATGATATTTTATAGATCATTTTTAATTTCATTATCTCAAAGTAACAAGTACCAAAAAGCAAAAACCAAATGAAATAAAATAAATGGAAACAAATTGCAATTAAACCTTATTTACTTATTTTTGATATATTTTAGCCATCATTATTTTAATACAAATATCATTTCCCATTCCGTCACTATTACCCCACGGCATTACACCACACGAACAACGTAGAAACTACCAAACCAACACCTTCAGTACACTTTCAGCTACAACACCATTTCAGGACAACCTGATTTTTCGTGTAAGTATTTTCAACTCCTAGTAAAAGCATCGTTTGTCCTTTTTTTTTGTACTGTACCTTTTGCCGTTAATTATTCACATAAATGCATGTTTGAATTCTGTTTATATATATGCTTTGATTATTCCTTGAATGGATGAGTGCTTATTGATTCTTTCATAATTAGTTCAATAATTTGCGATTCTGTAAGTCAATTACCTTATTCATCTTGGTGTAAATAATTGAAGGAACAATACCCGCAGATTGTACTGTTGTTGTGGATTGTTGGTTGAAAGAGTTCATTTGCAGTCATGAGTTTTGCTTTTCGAGGGAGTAGAGGAGATATCGAAAGCGGGTTTTCGGAATATGTTTCTCAAAGATCCTCAATGGTATGATTGTTCATTCTTGTTTGTTATGTGTTGGTGTTAGTCTTTGTGCAATGTGCTAGCTCAGATTGTATATGATTATATTGTAATTGTTATGCTACTCTTTTTTATCTCAGCGACTTCATCCATCTCGGTCGGCTCATAGCAATTCGCTAGCTTTCCTTATTGCGGGTAAGCAATTATCTTATGTCCCTGAAATCTTAGAGATTCTGTTAGGAGAGAGGGATATAGGGTGAAGGGTATTGCAGAATCGGTACACGCGTTTATTGTTTTCTCTAGTAGGAGCACTGCTCTGGTCAGAGTAGTCAATGGAGGCCGATTGTTATGGGAAGAGTCTTAGCGGTGCAGAACACTATATCGGATGCTATAGGGTAAATAGTGGGGTAGCGGTGTAGAGCGGTTTCTGGCCCGTTAAATTTACAATGTTCTAAGGGTACTTTTAGGTTTTTCAATCAAATTTTAGGTGAGACTCAATCTTAACCTTCCTTCGCAACTACTCTTTTTCGTCAAATGTTGTCAATAAACAATATCGATTTATGTATTTTCTATGAGTTTATCTAAATTTTTGCGAGGTTCCATCAAATAGCTTGTGAAAACACCTTATAGCTTGTATAGAAGCAATTTGACTTTATCTTATTTTTAGTCATAGAAGTAGCTTATACATAACATAGCATTTATATGATAAGTGCTAATGCTATATGCGTTTAATTTAGCTGTTTATCCAAACAAGACACTATGCTTTTCTGCTTCATATATGTAGAATGTTAATCGCGATTTGACTTGCTCATACCTATTTGACAGTTGTTTTGATATTCATGATCTTAAATTCCCCTCAGATGTCACATTATTTTCTGGTAAGTGATCACTTAATATATTATGGATATATGCTACTAGTTTTCATACTTAGCTCTCTTCTTCATGAATTTTCAAAAGTAACAATTGCTCTTTTCCTTTTCAGCTCTGGGTAGTACTGGTTGTCTTCGTGATGGCTACAAGTCTTAGAATGTATGCAACATGTCAACAGCTTCAAGCGCAAGCCAGGGCTCATGCTGCAGCAGCCTCTGGGTTGCTTGGCCACGCTGAACTACATTTTCAAATGCCGCCATCTATTGCAATTGCAACTAGGGGAAGATTGCAGGGACTTAGACTTCAGCTTGCACTTCTTGACCGAGATTTTGATGAGCTAGGTATTGTGCTTCTGTATTTGGCATATTCTTTTAAGTTGACAATGCCTAAAACGGATGCCAACACCGCTGAAAGCTTATCGTGCTTTATTTTCGTTCAAATATGCATATTCATTTGCTTTTTTGTTCATTTTGCGACAGATTATGATACTTTGAGAGCACTGGACTCTGACAATGCTTCTAGTACTCATTCAATGACTGAGGAAGAGATAAATGCCTTGCCTATTCACAAGTATAAAGTCCCCGGCACAACAAAGTAAGTTTGACAGTCTCTTAAAAAAAAGTAATGCTAATGAATCAAAAGAAAAGCTTGCTGTATTTGTGTGAATCATTGCTCTTTATTTTCTTTTCTTGCAAGAAGCAAGATAGTAATTTCCATCCTAAATTCAGATTGGTATGCACTGCTTATGTTTTAACTTACAAAAAAACATTGTAAGTCAAAACATACCTGGTAAATTGTTTGATGATTAGGATAAATTTGTAGGTCTTAATATTGATACACTCTGGAAGGATGCTACTGTCCAAAGGTGTGCAGAAAGATCCTTTCGGACAGGGTCAAAGTGAACAATTTCGGAGGTCCCTGACAAATGAATAGGGTGGATTGAGAATTTGCCTTATGGCATTGAATATGAACATTGAATAGAAGCAGTATTTAATAATAGCTCTTGAGAAAAATGTTCCCAGTGGTCTGTTTCTTTTTTATATTTGTAAGGTTCTTATAGAAGGCTGAATGGTCAACAGGATTTGTTTTCTCCTTTTGTGCGTATGAATTTTGTAAAGAAGCCTATGCGACGATAAATAAATTGACATAATTTGTTTATATTACAGAGATGGCTCCACCAGTTTAACATCCTCTTCAGAAGCAGCTGAGGTAAATATCTCTATTAGCTCAATCTTTGCTTTAGGTTTATGTGGTTTCACTAGGTTGTTCGAGTTATGGAGCCATTTTTCAGTAGTTAGCTTTATGCAATTTCGGTAATCTATTTGATGTTTTCCTACTTTTTTGTTTATTGAATAGGAGTTGTTTTTAATTTCTTTTTCAAATGTTTGAATCAGATTAAACAAGACTTCAAAGGAGCCGAGAGATTTGCCATAGGTTCAGAAGATGAGCTGATCTGTACTGTATGTTTGGACCAAGTTAAGAGGGGGGAACTTGTGCGTAGCTTGCCGTGTTTGCATCAGGTTCAATGCTGCTGCCTATCTCCTGCTTTCATGAATTGTTGTTGTTATAAACAAATTATTTACTTGTTTCTTTCCATCCAGTTTCATGTCAGCTGCATCGATCCATGGCTTCGCCAACAAGGAACATGTCCTGTGTGCAAATTTAGGATGGGGTCAGAAAGGCAGGGAAACACCGATAGCGAGTCAGGTGATTCAGATATTTTGTAATATTATTCTGATATGGCTGTAAAGTGCGCAATGCGATTGTCTAGGTTATACAAGTATTCCTTGCTTGACCTATATATTAATAATAATGCTTATAAGTTATATCTTCTTTAGTCATGACTTCAGATTTAGCAACGTTTTAATAAGAAGCATTTGGGTGGATGATACACCATGACAAAGTGTCCAATATATCTTTCACTCTTGCCTTCTATTTTAAATTGCTTAATAAAATTAGCTGTTTTAAATAGAGTGACAAAAAATACATATCACTCATTCTCAACCGTTAATCTCAATTAAGTCGATGACTCGAATTAAAGAACATTAATATCTCAAGTAAGTTGAGACTTTGTCCAAATCAACAACCAACCAACTGAAGAAGACCACAAATGGATGACCTTGCTTATTCAATACCTCCAAGAAGGTAATTGTTCGAGGAAGCAGACTAGGTAAAAAGAGCTTCATGCAAATATTTGTTAGTTGCAGAAAAACTATAGAGACGAAGGACGACGAAACCATGGGATTTTGTATTAGCACCCTTAGTGGCGAAGAGCAACATTTTATGAAATCCAAAACGATCTCGAAGACATGTGAACATGACAATAATTCCACATCAAATGAAGGGCACCAACAATGCCTGTTGTATCGTTGGTGCCACTCTACCATGTATCAATGTTTCTTGGTTGTAGACATTTTATATTTAATTAAACTGAAAAAATTATATAATAATCAAAGAAGTCAAACTCATGGGATATAACAGGTGAAATCAAACAAACTATGCATATCACAAAAAATCGAAAGTTAAATTTTGTACTAGATGAAACCAGATGAATCCATAATTGGTTGCGTTTTGGGTGCATTCGGAGTTTAAGTATCGGATTTTAGGGGCATTATTGATTTTTCACCGTGGTGGGTGAGGACCCTTGGTGCGAAATCCCGCGAATAACAATCCCACAACACCAAGGCTTAGATATTTGAGCCAAAAACAGTAAATAAACGCTGAGATTGAAACACATAGGAGGAAGGAAAAACACTAGCCCACCATGACCAAAGACAACAAAAAATATAAATAAATGTGAGAGTGTACTCTATGTACTCTACTCAAGGACTCAGGTTTGAATCCTATAGACACAAATTGCTTATTAAAAAAAAAGGTAATAAAATGTGATAAGTTTCAAAGATACGCAAGCATCTACCATGCCCTGGCCGAAGTACTAGACTTAGTGGAATCTCCATGTCCTTTTTATATGTGGGGTGTTGACATCCTAGTGCTATTTTCCATAGCGGTAAGAAAATTAAAATTTCTTGTAATAAGTGTAATTTTCATGATTTTTTTACAGGGTGTTGAGATCCTAATGCCATTTTCTATTGCGGTAAGAGAATTAAAATTCTCCATAGCGGTAAGAAAATTAAAATTTCTCGTAATGAGTGTAATTTCCATGGTTTTTCTATACATGGGGTGTTGACATCATAGTGCCATTCTCCATAGCGGGATAAAATATACTACTTCTTCAGGTGGATAGACGTGGAGCCATTAACAACCATTATGGCATAAAGGGTAGGAAAAGTTCACTTGAATTTTTGTGTGTGTAGGTTTTGACTTCCTAGATATCTAATAACAGACAACTACACACAATTCATAAGTTCAGAGATGATCGAATTTGCGATATTATCAGTGTATTAAGCAAATGCATATTAATAGAACACCCCAAGACGAACGGTCAAGCAAATGCAACAAGTAAAGTCATCTTGAACAAAATAAAGAAGTAAAAGGATGGTGGACAAAAGATCTAAACCAAGTAATATGGTCATAACACATGATACTACATTCATCTACCGCGAAAGAATATTTCATAATGGTCTATGACTTTGATGTTATTGCTCCATTAGAAATTAACCCCCTCTAGTTAGAGAAGAAAGAATTGAAGAAGAAAATATCGAATAAGCCTTAAGAAACAACTTGGACCTAGTCTACGAAGTTAGAGAAGTGATACACATGAGAGAGAAAAAATACCAAATTTTTGTTTAAAAAGTGACTCCAAACACAAGAGAGTGGTGTGTATTGTGATTTTGAAAAACATGTCTAATTAAAAGATCTTCGATAAAAGAAATTGTTTAAATAATTTTGCAAATCGAACAAAAAATAGGTAAAAAAATGAGTAAAAAGAAAATCAGAGTAGAGGAGAAATGAAAGCATGGGGAAAATGAATAAATAACAAAAAAAAAGAGATAAGGTATAAGAGAATTGCACAAAAGACTTATAGAATATCTGCCTAAGCACTTAACCTACACATATCCTTAAAAAGTTCTTCTTGAGTGTTTCCGGTATAGATGTGAGTTTTTTTACAAATTATGTCCGTGAACCTTATTATGTACAAACAGAAGTTTTACACCGATTATCCTTCAAACTAAACACAAAATTTACACTATGCGCAAATCACGAAGTAAACTGAGATTTTAACAAGAAAATCTCAAAAGCCAAATGATAGTTCTTACACTAGGCGACACTCTTGAAGAAAACTAAGATTTTCATGGATAATCTCACGAACCAAACAAAAACTTCTCACTGGTATTTTACTCTTAAAGAACTAAGACAATTTTGTGCTTTAGTTCCTAAATCTAATATATTTGTTAAATACTTTTCATTTTTATCTTTTGAATCAAATATTAGATCAAATTTGTGCCTCAAATTCCATAATCTAATATATTTGTTAAATACAAAACTTTTAACACAACCTCCAAACATTCCAATGTTTGAGCACCATATATGAAGAAGATCTTCATGTTGATTTGGTGTTTCATCTCTTGGATTCATATGTTCATTCTCTCTTGTTTAACCTTTGAAAAATATCCATGAATCATCTCAACTTCCTTGGTAGAAATATAATTGAAAATATAGAAGTACTCTTTGGTGCTTAGAACACTCATAATTAAGTACTTAGATTTAGAGTTTGACCTTTTCTTTTATCTTCTTTGGTTCAAAGAAAATTAAGTTTATTTACTACTTTATTATTAGCACAATAAATAGGAATAAACATACCATTGATAATAAAATCTCACATTTAAAAATCATTTGATTTAATACAAAAATTATCATTTTTTTATGATTTAAACCTTTCACCATCAAATAGTTTAGGTGTATTCATAAAAAACGTTCATTTAAAACAAAAATTGTAGTCATCATACTATCTCATAAGACGATTAGTCTTATAATAAGAGTTAGGATATGATGCTACTTGTTGGACAAGAGTCTCAGAGAGAGAGAGAGAGAGTGTGGGTTTGAAAATTATTGTTCAATTAAAAATCTTTGGTAAGAGAAATTGTTTAAACAATTGTGCCGTCGAACAAAGAATATGCAATAGAATGAGTAAAAATAAAACCATAGTAGAGAAGAAATAGAAGCACATGGAAATTAATAAATTGAGGAAATTAAAAGAGACAACTGGTGGATAATATAATTTCTCCAAGATTATAAGTTCGGCAAAAACACTTGGCTTACTTCTCTCTAATAACTTATTCTTGAATGTTTCCACTAGATGTGAGTTTTCACAAGTTATAACCACAACCCTTCTTAAAAACAAACTGAATTTTTAAAATATTTGTCTTCCAAAAACATAATGTTTTATACCGGCTAATCTTGAAACCATGAGAGAGATTTTACAATAAACACAAATCACAAATCAAACTGAGATTTTCACAAACGATCTCACGAACCACCCGAAACTTCGACAAAGATATTGCACAAGAGATAAATTTATCTACACAAACTAAATCAATACTTAGCACCAAAATACACAAGATATGTGTAACAACTTAAATCTCAAACACTTAGTTCTATAAAAACACGCGAAATAAAATAAACTCATACAACGGTGTCATATTTTTCAAAATAAAACAACTTTTCAATTATCATGTTATAGGAGCGAATTAGTAATAACATTTCTCAACTTTAATGCTCTCGTGGACAAACATCAACTTCTATCTCATTCATAAAATGAATAGTTTAGTAACATCTCAAAACCACAAAATATAAACTTAACATATCCTAATATTACACTATCAGAGCGACATGCAGGGACTAAAATAAATTTAAAAAATGATTTAAAAAAAACGAAGAAGGCCACTACCCTATCCTCATATACACACAATAGCTAAGGCTCATCTACCAGAGTATCTGCATCACATGCGTAAATAACAACACAAACAAGCAAACTGAGGGTAAGAATACATTCATATATGTTAAAGGTACATAAAACAACAAGGATAATTCAATAATAACACCCGTCAATCACATAGAGTATTCACAATAATGATTAATCATAATTGCGGTTGTGTATGCAATGCACTCATCTCATTTGCTCTAGTGCATGTGGTACCAAGGTTTTTGGACGTCCGCTGTATGTTATTGATTAGTTCATTCGTCTATGGTTTCTCTTTGAACCCGAGACTCGTCACTATTTCCACAATGAACCTAGTTCCTTTGTGAACCTATGACCCAAAACTAGACCAAAGTCTTACCTATCTTTGATATACATGATGCATGAATGTCGCAAAAAAATGCAATACACATCTCAAACCTCCAACTCCAACACTTTTCATTGGTTTATATCTGAACCTAAATTCAACATGGATATCGCCAATACAAGGCCACCATAATGTTCCTCTATGAACCAAACATCTAAACACAATTCAACAGTTTCAATCATAACTAAGCATAACAATTAAATTACATTATTTCTCAACAATACTCATCTCATAAACACTATGAGAAAACATTACAGTAATGTTCTCCTATACATATTTAACCTCTTAACTAGAGTTGTCAAAATGTGACCATCCCATCGAATATTATAAGCCCAATAATTTAGCACGGACCGGACCGCAAAATACCTTAAATAACACGACCTTATCTTTTTGGCCTATCCCATCGGCCTATTGTTTTCAAGCGGGCTTTGGACTGACCCATTAACAAAATATTTTGGTAAATTTAGGGAAAAATAGATTGAGATAAGATATGATTGCATAAGTGTGTGTTCATGGGATAAAGAAAAATTAAAGAGGATGAAGACATATTTTCAAGATGATGTGATCAAGGAAATGGTTGTGAAATGAAGAAAATTTGATAAGTATTTGTGATAATATTAAATTATTTTACTTTTATATATATATATATATATATATATATATATATATATATATATATATATATATATATATATATATATATATATATATATATATATATATATATATATATATATATATATATATATAATTAACTAAGTTTATGATGACTATCTACTTATGTTATATAGCTTTTATCCATTACATCCCCTTTTATAGAATTAAATATATAATATTGAAATACGGGCGGGCTGGCCAGACTTCACGTGCCTTTGAAAAATAGGCCAAACTCATTGTATGGAGTCCATTAAGCAATCGGGTCGGACCAGCCCATTTAAACATTTTGGCCCATCAGGCGATCTTGGTGACAGGGCCGACTCATTTGACAACTCTATCTAATGCTTTAAATCACACCTCAAAGTCACAAAACTCAAGTTATGATACAATCAGCCTCCCCTAATTTGAATCATGCTGAAAATGTGATTTGAATCATCCTGAGCATATGTGTTTTCTGCTAATTTTAACTCGTGATTTGGATCATGTTGAAACACGATTTGAATCAAACTTGGTACCAGCGTTTTTCTATGATTTTTCGGCTCCTCTGTATCGAATTAGATCTCGAACTTGACCATTTGAGTTCCAATAGTCCTAAAATTCCTAGCAACTCAAAGTACTCAAACCATATAATACTTAACACATCAAAGTACATAAATTTAACATTCAAAATATTGGTTCAACATGTTATCATCATCATCATCATCACCATCATATTTCATCATGATTTCAAACCAAATCCAAAACAATCATAACTTATGAATTTTACACATCAAATCACATAACTCTCAACAATCAACACAAAACACGAAATTGAATAGAAAAATATCGACCCAAAGAGTTTTGCAAAAACTCTTCAAGGTCCATTTACACAACAATGGAGGAAAGGAAGAAGAAAACGAAAGTAAGGTAAGAGTTCCTCTCTATCCTTCATTCTTAAAACACCCATAAATGAACATTTCCCTACCCCCTTTACCTCAAAAGTGCAACAAAGTCAAAGCTTGACTATGAAGTCCTCCCTTTCGAGAGCTCTTTTAGGATTTTAGCCTCTTTCCACTTTTTGCTAATTTTCTTCAAATTTTCATGTACCGACCATCTCTTTCTTCTCTCAGTATTTTTTAGTTAAATTAACCTAATTTTATTCTAATTAAATTAATTCCGCTGTATTCCTCCTATTTCTCTCTGAATCACCTCATTACTCTATTTTTAATTAATTTCTACCTACTTTTGTCAGCATAATGTATTTGTTCAAAGTCAACATTCAAATTAGCCATTAACAAAATACTTTCTCTGTCGATATCTTAAGACACTTTCATCACCTCTATTCACAGTTCAATGTTTCTAATTCTGATACCATGCTGCACACTTTCAACGTATGGAGAATATCTAAGTCATTTCTACTATCGCAAAAATGTAAATATTTAAAAAACAGAAACACCTAAACAACTTTCCTCTAAATTATCGAAACAAAATTTCTGAGAATCTACATGGATTTATTGCAAGAGTGTTCTTGCTAGAATATTTCTATGAGAATGTTTAGGGATTCAGAGCTCAAGTGAAGGATACTTGTGCTCCAAGCTATATGTCTTGCTTACCCCTCAGTCGGGAGCCCTTTTATAGAGATGCTAAGGACCTCATTAACTGCTTCCTGTAATTGTCATGCCTCTTCATCAATCATAACTGAGAAGCCATTACTGTTCGTAACCTCCGCTGTCACTAATTATCATGAACAGTGTAACGTGCACCGTCAGGCTTAATGATGCAGTTACGTCTTTAAAGGAGCCGGCTTGGTCGTAACCTCCTGGAAGTTGGGGTGTCTTCCGATGAGAACCCCATTGCCTTCGACTGATTTAGTCATCGGCTGAATGGGTACCCACACGTCCTCTACCGACTTAGTCATTGATCCAAGATCTGGTCTATGTAGTCGGAGCATAGTACCTCGAGTAATGGATTTTATGTATGTATATAAGCCCCCGATCATATGGCCTTTTAACCTTTTTAAAGGACTTGTGGTCTCTAAGAAGAAGCATAGATCCAAGCCGAGGTACTCGTCGGAGGAGAACATGCTATCAACGCGTGTGCCTCACGCTTCAGATTCCCAACAGTCCACCTATGATTTTAGGTGTAATGATGACATTTATTAGGTTTTAAAGCCAATAAACTAAACCTCCTTTTTAACAACGTCTCTTCCTTATTTAAAATTTATTTCCTTTTTCAATTCCTCTTACAAAGCCACAATCGCTGCTACTATCATCCGGAAAAAATCGCCTTCAGCCTCAATCCGCTATCATCAAAACCAGGTAACTCCTTTTTCCTTTCCCTGTTTATTTTTCACAGTCTTTCCTAGAGTGGTTATTATTAGGGAATGTGATGATTTAAGGAATAAGGTTCATTTAAATAAGGATGAGCGTAGGGCCTTATGAGAGGAATGCATGAAAGATATGGAAAATGCATTAGGGGTAGAAGAACTTGACAGGGTCATGAACAAAATAAACTTTGAAGTTCTAACTACTGAAAGTGATTCTGACCATGATTCTTCAGGTTCTGTGGAAGTTCTGATGGAGACCAACAAATATTTTAGCATAGAAGTCCTAAGTTTTAAGCACAACACCATGGATGAGATGAAAATCAGAAAGTTCTATTCTCTCATAGACGTGTCCTCGACTGGGAATGAGGACATCGTGATTCTGGAACCTTGCATCGAGGGTGAGCAGGTTTGTATGTCTCGGGCAAAAGGAGTGGATCTAGAATGGTTCTATTTCTATGTCGGGCTATTGGTAGATTTAAATATCCAATTCCCCTTCTCCTATTTTGAGACCAATTTATTGAGAATAGTAAATGTGGCTCCCTTATAGTTACGCCCCAACAGTTGGGGTTTCCTTAAAGCTTTTGAACTAATATGTGAGGCCCTGAATATTACACCCATAATCAGGCTTTTCTTTTCATACTTTGAAGTGAAGAATGTGGATTCTAGGATCTGGGTGGCCATCAGTGGTATTCTGAGGAGAATCTTCCTACAAGCCTTTACTTCAAACTATAAAGGTTACAAGGAGCGTTTCCTACGAGTCCGATGTGGTGCTCGGTGTCCCCAGATAATCTATGATGCTGAAGGTCACCACAAGTTTCCAATTTATTGGAAAACTGATCCCCTCCCTATTAAGGTTAAGGATCTGCTGCCCTATCCTCTCGATCAAATTTCGACCTTCTTAGGTAATAATTTATTTAAAAGTTTGGCAATTGAGATAATTAAACCCGGTTTCTTACGTGCTTTCTTTAACTTTATGCAAACAAGATGACTGACCTGTCAGTTAAAGGGCAAAAAAGATTAATGGCTGAAGCCCGAGATACAAGGAAGAACACAAGTGGCCCTTCAGAGGCCAAATCTGACTTGGTCGGCTTAGAGATGCGGAATCTCAAGAAAAAGAAAAACCCTGGGCCTAAGCCGACCGTTACCGAGGAGGCTGAAGTGATTACAACCACTCCTCTTAAACTCTCTTTGGACATGGAGGTGCCCAGCAAAAAAACTCCAAAACGAAACAAAACTATTATGCTAATGAGATCAACCAAGTTGACTAGGAAGTTTCTGCCCTGATGCTGAAAGAGACTGGTGGCGGCTTCAATCAATCTCCTCCTAAAAACAAGTTCTGATCGAATGAGTTCGACGATATGAAGTTTTAGTATGAAAACCTTAATGCCACCGAGGATGTAAACAAAGTGAAGAGCCTCGATCCCCAGAAGATTACTCAGCACCTTAGCTCCTACCTGATGAGGTGTGCTGTCCTGGCCCGAGGAGTGTATGAGTCTAGGGATGCCGCGAAATCCAAATATGCTGATTTGGAGAAAGAACTAAAATGGATGTAAGACAGTGAAAAATCTCTAAATGACGCCAACTCACTTTTGAAGACCAAAGTATCTGAAAGTGAAGAGAAGGAGAAATCCTTGGAGAAAGAGCTCGAAACCCTTAAGGCCTCGGCTTCCGAGTTGGTAGAAAGTTTGAAGGCTTCAGAGACCTCTTGTGCTAGTCTGAATGAAGCTCTGGAGAAGTATCAGTTGGATGTTCTTAATGCCGATGACTTAGCTTTTGAATGGGCAAAAGACCAGGTCGTCTGTCTCTATCTAGACATTGACACCTCGACTGTGAATTTCTTGAAGGAAATTATGGATGGAAAATTGGTGGACCCTGATAACGATGATGAAGGAACTATGAATGAGGAGCCTCTCACAGTTGATACCTCACACCTTGACGCCAACAAAGGGCTTTCCTTTATTTTGTTTATTTGATCCTGTGTTAAGTTTTGTTAGTCACCCTTTTTGGTGGGTGCATTTTGTATAACTTCTTGACAATTGCCTTTGGACGTTTAAATCTGCTATTGCTTAACTTGCACTTGTTAAATTTTTACATGTTACGTATATATTTGACATGTGCAAAATAAGATATGCTGTATATCGACCCATTAGTCAGTGGTGCTCTAAAAAGCCATAACAATTTACATAAGAGGCACTTAGCTTGTTTAAATATCTCATATAATCCAGCAAATTAGCCCCCGAGTCGACTATAAGGTCGATCAGGGTAGAAATATTTGATGCTTCGACAAGTTATATGAATATGTTTGAGAAGATTTAACCAAGCGCTTATTAAGCCAAATTGGAGATGCAACAATTTACAGAGCCTGTGCATGAAGTCATGGCATCAAGCTGATTTAAGAATGCAGCAAGATGCAAAGCCCATGGTGGCTATGAAGCCGAATAATATAAGAATTTTTTATACTCTAAGGAATTATTCCGAAATGCTTGAATGGTGCTATATGAATAAGCAAAGAATTCTTTTAAGTATGGGCGTTGAGCCAAATCTAGGTGGTAGAGGAATTAAAATCTATCATGCTGAGCCTGATTATAGTGAAATGTAAAATTCACTTTGAAAACCAATCGAGACAGAACTCGGAAGAAAGCTTTACTTATTTTGGAACAGATCCTCTGACGAGGATAAACCTTGGCGAGACACCGAGTTATGCCGGGGGAGCATCATTGAAATGATACTCGGCAGGGAACCCATATGGCAAACGCAAAGTTTTAGAACAGAGCCCCTGACGAGGATGAACCTTGACGGGACATCGAGTTATGCCAAGGGAGCATCATTGAAATGATACTCGGCAGGGAACCCATATGGCGAATGCAAAGTTTTGGAACAGAGCCCCTGACAAGGATGAACCTTGGCGGGACACCGAGTTATGTCAGGGGAGCATCATTAGAACGATACTCGGCAGGGAACCCATATGGCGAACGTAGAGTTTTGGAACAGAGCCCCTAACGAGGATAAACCTTGGCAGGACACCGAGTTATATCGGGGGAGCATAATTGAAAAGATATTCGGCAGGAAACCCATATGGTGAACGCAGGGTTTTACTGGAGAACCATCAAGATTGAACTCGACAAGGAGCTTTATTACATCCTAGTTTCTCTTTACATAGACTAAATTTGTTAACGTGCCTCGTTAAAAACCCTGGACATTGCCTAGGGAAAAGAGTACACCAGTTTATCACATCAACTTACAAAGTCTAACTGAAATAAAGCCTAAGACTAGTTACATTCCAAGTCCTAGGTACTTCTATTCCATCCAAAGTCTCCAGCTTGTAGGATCCTTTCCAGCTTCTCTATAACTCGGAACGGTCCTTCCCAGTTAGGAGACAACTTCCCCTTCTTCGTAGGATCAGTGACTTTTTTAAGACCATGTCGCTTTCCTCGAAACCTCGTTGCTTCACCTTTAGATTGTATCTCTGGGATACCCTTTCTTTAGCTGCAATTTCTCTTATATGTGATGCACTCCTTATTTCTTCCAAAAAGTCAGCCTCGACATTCAAAGCTTGGATGTTGACGTCCTGCTCAAAATTCTCCCAATGCCACGTGGGCAAGCTAACTTCAACCGGGATCATAGCATCGGCTCCAAAGACCATTTTGAAAGGTGTTTCCCGAGTTGTTGAATGAATAGTGGTATGATATGCCCAAAAGACCTCATGGAGATATCTTCCCATAAACCCTTGGCTTGTCTAATTTCTTTTTTAGGGCGTTCAAGATGACTTTATTAGCCGACTCTGCTTGGTCGTTTGCTTGTGGGTGCTCCACTGAAATAAACTTGTTGAAAATACCAAACTCTCTGCAAAATTCTACTACAGAAGAACTTACAATCTGAGTTCCATTATCAGAAACAATGACCCGAGGAATTACAAATCGGTAGATAATGTTCCTCCAGTAAAAGCGCCGCACTCTCTCTGCTGTTATCCGAACTATTGCCTCGACCTCCACCCATTTAGTAAAATAATCTACTGCTACGATGAGGAACTTTAGTTTCCGCCGCCAAAGCGGCCCAAGATATCCATCCCCCACTGATAAAACGGCCACGGAGAGAGTACAGAGTGGAGGAGTTCGACCAACGTGTGGATAGTGGGCGCAAACGCCTGACATTTCAAACATGAGTTAACAAAGTGTACGCAATCTTTCAGCATGGTGGGCCAATAGTACTCGGCCCATAGTATCTTACTTGCCAGTGACCAACCACCTAAGTGATTTCCACACACACCCTCGTGCACCTCCTTCATCACTAGATTAACATCTTCCGGCACACATCATAACATGGGGAAAGTCCTTCCTATTTTAAAAGTCTTATAATTCACAATGATATACAGTGTCGAAACTTTTTTGATTCACCTAGCCTTTTCTTTGTTGTCGGGCAAAACATCTTGTTGAAGATACTAGACAATTAGAGTCGTCCATCCTTTATCTTCGCCAATAGCAAACACTTCTTCTTTTTCGATGCCAGGGAATGTCAAAGTCTCTTGAATAACAGTCTTGTTCGTTCCTGATCCTTTTGTACTGGCCAGACGCGCAAGAAGATCGGCTCGAACATTTTCTTCTCTGGGAATATGACAAATCTCAAAATCTTGAAACTTCTTGGAAAGTTGCAAATCCAGATGGACATATTTCAATAGCACAAAGTCTTTTGTCTGAAAACTTCCGCCAACCTTCCAGGCCACTAACTAAGAATCAGTGCGGACGAGTAAATGTGTTACTCTGGCCTCTAAGGCCAATTTTCATTCCAGCTATGAGCGCTTCGTATTCAGCCTGGTTATTGATAGTTTGAAAACCAAAACATAGAGAATACTCCAAAATAATATCGCATGGACCTTCCAGGACTATCCCGACACCACTTCCCTTTAGGTTGGACGAGCCGTCTATAGAGAGAACCCATTTTGCTGACGCCTCAATCCTTGTAGAGGAACTAAATTCCACTACAAAATCTACCAATGCCTGGGATTTTATGCTCTTTCGAGGAGTGAACTCGATGTTGTACTCGAAGAGTTCTACAACCCATGACACCATTCTTCCGGCTAGGTCCGACATCTTGAATATCTGCTTCAACAGAAAATTTGCTTTTACTTGGATTGGATGGCCCTGAAAATAATGCCTCAGCTTCCGCAAAGTTGTTACTAATGCCAGTGCTAGGAGTTCAATCTTATGATAGCTTAACTCCACTCCCTTCAACACCTTGCTGATGAAATACACCAGGAGTTCACCACTTTCTCCATCTTGGACCAACGCGGAACTAATGGAACTATCAGAGACATCCAAATATAAAACCAAAGGAATATTCTCCTTAGGTTTAGACAGCACCGGTGGAGCCGACAAGAACTGCTTTAGCTCTCGGAATGCTTGTTCGCATGCTTCATTCCATTGGAAATCACCCCTTCTCCTAATTGCTGCGAAGAAATGAATTGATTTATCTCCAACGCATGACAGAAACCGGGACAGAGCTACTAATCAGTCAGTCAAGCTGTTGAACTTCACAAACAGTAGTAAGACTCTGCATGCTGATTACTGCTTGGCATTTATCCAGGTTGACCTCAATTCCTCGGCTGGTCAACATAAAGCCTAGAAACTTTCTGGCTTGTACTCCGAATGTACATTTATACGGATTCAAGCGCATGTTATACTTTCTTACTACCACGAAGGTTTCCTCTAGATCCAGGATATGCTTTCGTTCTTCAACTGTTTTGATGACCATGTCATTGACATAAACTCCAATGTTCTTCCCGATCTGTGGAGCAAATACCATATCCATAAGTTGATGGTACATTTCCCCAGCATTCTTCAGGCCAAACGACATTACCCCATAGTAGAAATTGCTTTGATCTATCATGAAAGCCGTTTTCGGAGCATCCGCTGGATTCATCCTAATTTGATTATACCCGGAATAAGCATATAAGAAACTCAACAAATGAAAACCGGAAGCACCGTCTATCAACCGATCAATGTGAGGAAGTGGATAATAATCCTTTGGACACGCCTTGTTAAGGTCCGTGAAGTCAACACACATTCTCCATTTGTCGGTTTTGTTTTTAACCATCACCATGTTAGACAACAAAGTCGGGTATTAGACTTCACCAATGAATCTGACTTTTAACAACTTGTCAACCTCTTCTACAATTGCTTTAATTTTCTCCTCACCACTCTTCCTTTTACATTTGACACGAGCTTTCGTCGGGATCAAGAGCCAAGTGGTGGCACATAACGTCGGGTTTATACCGGTGTGATACAGTGAACCCGACTTTGTAGGATTTTGTATCCAAATGTGCGGATAGCAGAGTCGCCACGAATTTTATTTTATCCAATTAAGGAAGGTAAAAGTAGAAAAAGACCTTCGTTAGATTACGAGTTCGGAGAATGGTTATGAAAAGGGAAGGTATTAGCACCCCTTTCCATCCGTAGTTATCTACGGGCTCTTAGTTGCTCTAGATCACTTTTTAAAATTGCTTTATGTGTGTTTGACAAAGATGTTTTGAAAAAAGGCATTTCGCTTTGACTTTGTAATGACTCATGTAGGAGTGTATACAAAGTGTTCGAAATGTTTTTGTTTGAAAAATTTGAACTTTGAAAAGAGTGTGTGGTGTGAAAAGCATTTGATAGAGCAAGCAACTAAAAGACTTATTACCCACTTTCGAATTGGTCGTTTTGTTGTACTTCTACATCCCTTTAGATTAGCGCTAGCCATACCATTAGTTAGTAGGTAGCTCCATTCGTTGGATGTAAGCGGGACATTCGAAGGACATCGGATGGTCATAGAAAGCAACTTGTAGGAAGTATCCTAGCACATTCGAAGGACTATCATCCTTTTCGTGGCGACAATCGAGGGTCAAGATCATGTATTCGTGGGCGACATCGTGGGTCTTATGATCTTTGTATCGAAGGGACTATGATGATTTGTTTGGAAGGCAACGGTGCTAGAATACCTCTACGTTCGAGGGACATGACCATTTTTGAATTCGTAAAGGCAACGAGAGAATTACCTAAGGGTGCGTGTGTGAAAAAGTGTGTTGATTTGGATATTTTATCTTGAAGTTAGTGAGCTATGTTGATTATTAGTCTTGCCATACACGCCTAATTACTAGCAATTGATAAGGGTGCGGAAAGTAAAAATGCGGAATGTAAAATGCGGAAAGGTAAATCCTACGCTATTACATGGCTTTGGGGCAGATACATAATTTAAACTTGCGGAAAATAAAATCCTAATTAAAACTATTACAACCCATGAGCAATTACATTATTGGAAAAAAATAGAATGATAAAAAGAAAACGTCCGAATCGGAGCAACCTGTGAAAGAATAAGAAAATCGGAAAATATGATGGAATCGGAATAAGAGAAAATGTTAGAAAAAATGCAAATTTTAATATGAGAAAATTAATATATGCTGGAAATATGATAAATAAGCTAAAATAATTTTTTGGGATTTTTTGGAAAAGATTTAATAATTAAAATGCAATTTATAATGATTTAAATGCTAAAATAAAAATAAAAATAAATATGCATGCAAAAAGATATTTTAAAATTTTTTAAATTAAATAAAGGTTTTTATGAAAATAATGCAAAAAGAAAAAATGTTTTTGATGATTTTTAGATGCAGAAATAAAATATAGAAAAGAAATTAAAATGAATAGAAATATTAAAATAAAATAGAAAATATATGAAAATGTGAAAATAATGCAAGTTTTGGAAAAAAAGATGAAAACCGGTGCCCATAGGGATCGAACCCATGACCCAACTTCAAACCTTGAAAACCAGCGTTACCGCTCGTGTGTACATGTGTTTGAAAGCGAAGCAAGTGGAATCAAGCACGCGTCACCCTCAGATGCCTCGTTTCGCGCAAGATCTTCATCTTCAACCTTTTGAATTTTTGAAAACATAGCGTCGGCCTCAGTGCGACGCTATAACCCCTGCAATTTCCAAAATCTCATACACATAATATAAATTTGTTGTGAGTACATGAATCGATTGCAAATTGGATTCTAAACACAATGGTGGTGGTCTCATGTTCCAATTTTACGTGACATGAGTTCCCAATTCGTGCAAGGAAACCCTAGCTATGGCAAACATCGATTCTGGCCATGAAAACTCAATCAAACTATGCAGAAAGTTTGCAAACTTCCATCTAAACACAAAACAAACCACGAAACATAAAATGCATGAGAATTAGAAATCGATTTTGGAAAAGGAAGAACAAACCGAAACTGGAATTCCTTGATTCTTGATGGTTTTGCAACTTGTAAAGGTCTGGATTGACTCTGAACAATCCAAGGAACACGATGGAATGCTCAGAATCGATTAAAATCCACTGGAACCAAGGCTGCGGATTGCTTGAAGGTCACGAATTTCTTGAATTAGGTTAGGGTTCTTGGAGCAATTTTTTCGTCCTCTCTTGATAGGTATGCATCATATATTTATACTGGATGGATTTGGAATGGTTTTTGGCAAGAATCAATCAACATTCAATGGAAATCAAATTTGATACTCTCATGAAATCAAATTTTCAAATTTTGTCCAATTTCAATCCAATCTTGCCAAATTTGATCTAATTTCGAAATTGCTGGCATTTATGGGTTGATTGGATCACAAGAATAAAAATCAATCTTCAATTAATTTTGATTTTATAATTTATTTTAAGATTTAATTTGCATTTAAATAAATAAATTACAAATTAAATAGAAAAATAAATCAAAAATTCGTGGCATTGGGCTTGGACATTCCTAATTGCATGAGGAACAAGTTAGGATGAAGAAAAAGTAGGCCCATTTGCAAAAGATTTGATTTTTTGAAGTATCTCTCTTTGTGCATTCTTCCAAAATTGCCCAACTTGTGAATGGTGTAACTTGCTCAATTTTCCACATTTTGAGTGTTCTTGGACTTTATGGAGCTCTAAGAGTCCTCTAAACAATGTCTTTGGTCTCATCTCAATTGGAGTTACCATGCTCAATATATCTTCAAAACAAAAAGTTGACTTTTGTTGACTTTGAAATGACTGTAATGTTTTGAGCTATACCTCTCAAATGAAGCATTTTTGACATTCTTGTGAGACATGAAGTTGTAGAGAATTGAATTTCCTTCAAAACAAGAGGTGGTGGAAAAATTTACGAAAGTATGAGAAAGTTATGATCAGTCAAAGTTCAGTTGACTTTTCATCTAGAAACCCTAATTTAGAAAGTTTGACTTTTGAGCAAATCTTGAGTTTTCTTGATGAATCATGATCAACCCTTGATCAAATGATGAATGTAACTTCAAAATGAGGATGTTGACCAAAAATCGAAGTTTTGTGTATGTTGACCACAGTTGACTTTTGTCCAATACACCCGATTTTCAACCATCTGAGCAATTGCCTGAGGAAACTTGACTTGTGAGGCTTGAAACTTGACATGGAGAATCTTTGAAGCATATGAGGAGGCATGAAGGCCATTGGAGATGTTGGAAACTCATCTTGACTTGAGAGATACCAAACCCTAGTTTGGGTTGATTGTCTAGGAGAGAGTTTGTCTGATCAACTCTTGAGGAATCCTTGAGTATGGATGTATGAAATCTTTTGAATATATGGAGGGAAAATTTTGGGGTATGACAGCTGCCCCTGTTCAATCTTCTTGTACTGGAGGGTTAGATTGACATGCTTGTCTTTCGCGACACAGAGGTGAAGATGATTGAACAAAATACACTGAAATTTGCACTCACTGGTGGATGATGCGGGAATGGGCTACGGATGCCATTTGGAGAAGTTGGAGGCTTCAGCGGGAGCAGTCGTCGCTAGACTCGAGGTTGTTGATAGGAGGCTGACGGAGATGGGCTTAAGATGCCATCTGGAAAGGATCTTTGGGGAGTGAGTCGTATGTTAGACTCTGTAGATGTTTCGGAAGGAGAGAGATGGGCTTAAGATGCCATCCGAAGAGGTCGTCGTTAGACTTCGTATTCACTTTGAATGAAGTTATTGGTTTGTATTGATTTTTAACCATATATGCGCATTCGAAAGTGAAGAAATGTTGACAAGTAGTCGGAGATGGGCTTAAGATGCCATCGAGGCAAGCAGATCGCACGCTAGACTACATGTTCTTTTTGATAATAAGGAATCGAGAATAAATCTTCGTCTTTGATTACTCCGAGGGAATGTAGTTGGCAAGAATGTGGATAGCTTCCTGTTGTGCATCGGTGTTGATCCATTACATTATCGAGAGGATAACCAGAGGTGGTCTTCCGGATAGTTTTCCCGTCGGTTCGGGGCTTAATCCTGGACCAGTCGTCGGAGGAAAACCAAGGGCGATCTTTCAGATAGTTTTCCCGTCGGTTCGGGGCTTAATCTTGGACCAGTCGTCGGAGGACAACCAAGGGCGGTCTTTCAGATAGTTTTCCCGTCGGTTCGGGCAATCTTGGACGATCGTGGAGGACAACCAAGGGCGGTATTTCAGATAGTTTTCCCGTCGGTTCGGGGCTTAATCTTGGACCCGTTTACGTCAGAAGCGACTTTCACCTGTTTTGGAGAAAACAAGAGAAACTTTGATAGAAAATTGGTTAGTTTTATGCAAAGTATGATGCATGACAGTGTATATGAATGATATATGCATGAATTATGACTTCATGAGTAATGTATGAATGATAGACGTTGTGGTATTTCAAAACATATCCATCTTGAAGAAGATGCGGATGCTCTGTTTGAAGATTTCTGACTCCTGTTTGGGGGATTGAGTAGGTGAGAACCCCGCTTTTGAAGGAGAAGAAAGATACCCTGGATTCCTCCGGTGCACTATCTGACCAAGTCTCGGGCCTAGATATTGTCGAGGAAGGTAGAGATTTGAGAAGCTCGTTGTTGGAGACCTCATAGACCCTCTTGAGGAGGTCGGGAGGCGATCTTGGGACCTTGTATGTAGATGCTGAGGAGATTTAGGAGGCCTCTCTGGGGATTACGGGTGTAGATCTTCTTGAGAGCATTTGATGGTTTCGAGAGACCGGGCTAGAAGAGTGCTGAGTCCGTTGTAATCTCGGCCGGGAATAAAGGTGTATGTTTCCTCCGATGCACTATCGACCAAGTTTCGAGTCCGATCTCGGCCGGGAGAAGGGGAGGATTGAGAAATATCCATTGGGGATGAAGTGTTCTTGCTGGAGGCGATGTAACGTTGCTCGGTTGAGTGGAATCACTTTGCTCGGGACTAACATATATTCCGTTGGGAAGGCATGTTGTGAGTGACACCTTTGTGGGGATCATGCTCGTGGAAATGCATTGGTGACTTTCGTCGTCATCTCAATTCTGGACTGTAGTAAGTATTTTGTATGTTCACTTTTCGTATGTTTGTGATTAGATTCTTATTATCAAATGCGTATAGTCATTCAAAGCAAACATTGGACTTATTGCAAGCGCAACAACAAAAATTGTAAAGAGAAAGAAGCTTGTTTATTTGAAAGGTGGCGTATGTTGTTGTTTATACACAAGAAAATAAAAGCCATGCGAAACAATCTCGTTAAGTTCCAACTATGCTAGTACTCATATATTTCAACTATCTCATCTCCTTCATCGTTGAAAGTGAGTAGTGATCTCATCGCCATTTGAACCTTGAATGCGATAGTAGTTTGGAAGCGGTGATCGGAAGAGACATAGTCGTCGCTTAAATCTAACTTTTGCCTAGGCGCCCTTTCGGGTTTCGTCTAAGGATACCTTTTTGCCCAAGCCTTTTGGTTTTTCGACTTGCGTGTACATGTTTTGTATATATCCTTTACTTTTGCCCGAACCTTTTGGTTCACCGGGATGCCCTTATTTTGCCTAGGTTCGTGACCTAGCGGGTCTTTTTCGTAGTATTTTTGACTATGCTGCATTCACGGGGTGTGGGAAGTCTTCACCATCCATGGTGCTAAGTATCATAGCTCATTTGAAAACACATTTTGACTACAAATGGTCCCTCGTGGGTGGGAGTCCATTTGCCCTAGGATCACCTTGTGGAAGAATGATGCGCTTGACTACTAGATCACCGACTTGGTAAACTCGGTGCTTGACTTTCTTGTTAAATGCTCGATCATTCGCCGATAGATCCTCCATGGCGGATGGACGTGAGTCGTTCTCATCAATCAAGTTAATACGGTCAAGGCGATGCGGATCCAATCGTCTTAGCTAACTCTGCCTCCTAGAGGACTCTAGTTGAGGGTATCCGAACCTCGATGGGCAAGGCGGCTTCCATACCGTATCACGAGAGAAAGGGGTTGCCCATTGATGTTCGTCTTTGTGGTCGATAACCATGAAGAGCAAATGGTAACATCTCATGCCAATCTTTGTAAGTCCTTGTCATCTTGTATAATCTTCTTAATGTTCTTGTTGGCGGCTTCCCTGCGCCATTCATCTTAGGCCGATATGGAGAAGAATTGTGATGCTTGATCTTGAGCTGCGTAGAGTTCGGTGATCATCTTATTGTTGAGATTGGAACCGTTATCTGTGATAATCCTTTCGGGGTGCCATACAAGCGAGATAAGATTATGATTGATGAATCGAGCCACAACATTCTTGGTAACGAGATGCATACGGTTGCTTCTACCCACTTGGTAATCAATTGCCACAAGGATGAAGCGATGTCCGTTAGGCAGTGGGCTTGATTTCCCCGATCATGTCAATGCCCCACATTGCAAAGGCCAAGGAGAAGTTAAAACATTCGAGAGGAATGCGTGTACTTTGTCGGCATAAATCGGCATTTGTGACAAGATCGAACATAGCGGTGACCATCGACTTCCATGGTGGACCAATAGTAACTTTGTTCTCAAAATCTTCTTAGCCATGGTGTGTCCAATTGGAGTGGGTACCAAATGCGTAGCCGTAACTCTTCCATGATCGCATGCGGTTTACGGTCTACAGTAGATAAGCACAAGTCGTGGTTGCGCTTGTATAAGATGCTTTGAGGAAGAATTTAGATGCAAATCTTCTCATGAACTTCTTATCATTAAGAGATGCCCCTGCGGGATATTCATGAGTCTCAAGATACCTCTTCACGTCATAGTACCAAAGTTTCTCTTACATATCAAGCTCATGTGTCTGGTTAGTCAAACTTCTCAATGATGATCCGGGAGCCTCGTTGTCCCATCTAACCTTGAACATAGATGACATAGTAGCCAATCGTCGCCTTGTTGATTCTCCTCTCGTGGAATGTGATTGAAAGTAATTTCTTCAAAGTAGGGATCAACCTCGAACATGCTCTCGATACGGAATGAGATTCGGATGCCGTATCCTGCCTATAAGCGGTGATCACTAAAGTGAGTCTCCATACACTTGTAAGAACTTGATTCTTAAGTCAATGACTTTGAGACCCATGATGCACGCCGTACTCAACCATGTTATTGGTGCAATGAAACATAATCTGGCGGTGAAAGCGTGTGTCCGCTGTAGGGATGTAATGATGGCGCCAATGCCATTGCCAAGTCGTTTGAGGCTCCATCAAAAACCATGGTCCATCGGGATCCTTGTTCGGGTCCTTCGTCCGGGCTCGGTTCCATAATCTGTAACTAGTAGAACATCTTCATCTGGAAATTGAGCATGGTGATAGTCATCTGACTTGATGAGCCAAATGATCGGCCACACTTCCTTTGATCGCTTTAGAAGTGTCTTGGATGTCATACTCGGTCAAGATCATTTTCCATCTTGCTATTCTTGGAGAAATGGTTTCTCAAAGATGTATTTTCGGATCCATCTTGAAATCAACAAGGTAGTGTGAGTCAACATATCTTGTCTTAGTCGGCGGAGACCAAGCGTTGCAAGTTTTCTCATTGTGAATATCTTGTTTCACGGTCGGTAAACTTTTGCTAAGGTAGTATATTGCATGCTCTTTTCGACCCGGACTCGTCATGTTGCCCCAACACACACCCCATTGAGTTCTCTAACAACATCAAGTACATGATAAGAGGTCTTCCTTGGTAGGCGACATCGGGATGAGAGGATTACGTAGGTACTCCTTGATTTTGTCAAAAGCGATCGGCAATCGTCATTCCATTCTACCACTTGATCTTTCTTTAGTAACTTGAAGATTTGCTCACAAGTAGCGATTAGATGTGCAATGAATCGGCAATGTAATTCAATCGGCCCAAGAAACCTCGACTTCCTTCTACTGCGTAGGTGGCATCTCTTGAATAGCTTTAACCTTGGCGGGATCAACTTCAATACCTTTACCGACAACAAACCCTAGGAGTTTTCGGATCGACTCAAAGGTGCACTTGTTGGGATTGATCTCAACTGCTTCTTCAACTGTCAACAGTTTACGCAAATGATCAAGATGTTCTTCTTGATGTGTGATCGAGCTATCATATAAATCGGCGTAGACCTCTATCTCGTGATGAATCATGTCATGAAATAATGTCACCATAACCGCGATAAGTGGCGCTGCGTTCTTGATCCAAGCGGCATAACAGCAAAAGTACCTTTGTGTAACAGTAGTCTTCTCCATGTCTTGGGAGCCATTTAAATCGATTATGGGAGAAACCGTCCATGAAGGAGAAAACCTTGTCTTTGGCGGTGTTGTCAACGAACATCAATATGAGGAAGTGGAAATCGTCTTTCGGACTCGCTTTATTCGGTCTGTAATCCACACACATTCGTACCTTACCATCCTTCTTGGGCACAGGCACACATTAGCAGGGGATAAGAGGTGACTAAGAAACCGGCGTTGAGCCTTCATAACCCGACTTTGATTTTCTCGACATCTCGGGACGCGTCGACAGACACCATTTCCTTTGGGAGAAAACCTTCTTTTGTCGACAATCGATGAACCACAATATCAATGTCTAAACCCGGCATGTCTTCGTATGACCAAGCAAAACCTCAATATAGTCTCGTAGCATACGAATCAACCTTTCTTTAACCTTGTTCTCAAGACCCGCTCCTATCTTGATCTCTTTTACATCTTCGTCGGTACCCAATTCACAACCTCAACTTGCTCTTGTGTGGTGTATAACTCGCTCTTCTTGCATGTGATCGGCAGTTCTCACGGCACTTCACAATCTTCCTCACTTCGTCTTGGCTTGGTAGATCGGATTATCGGCGTCATATTTAGCACTAGCATATTTGTTATTAACGAGATTCGGAGTGATTACGGTGTATCACGTGGGTGTGTGTAAGAACACATAGCTTTTGAAGGGGTGATAAAGTAAAGAAAGAAAACAAACAATTGAATGCAAAAGTCCAGAATTTATTGAATGAAAATCATAACGACAGATAATAACCCTACATAAGCGAGCCATGATGCCCGGGCAAGGCACTAGGCTTTCAAAGTTTATTGTTCAAACATAAAGAAATCGAAAAGCAAAACAAAACAAAACAATTACTCGACTAAAGGAGATTGGTATGACGTCTTGGTCTTCCAATTCTTTGAGCCCATGATGCGGGTTAGGAAGATCCATTTCTGATGTCGAGCCGGTTGTCGTCGTCTTCTATAGCATGGATTCCACTCGGCGTCACGGAAAGGAAGTTGGCGGCACGCGGCGTGTATCATCTTCGACCCTTGATGGTGAAGCCTAAACCGGTCTTGTCAAATTTGAAAGGAAGATCGGGGTGACCCCAAATAGTACTCTTTCCTTGTTCAACGATGGCTTGAGCATCTTTTAGCGAGGCCATCTAGGCGGAACTTGTGTAACCGGGAGGGTGGAAGAGTCAGCAGCATGACTCGGGGATTGTTTCAAAAGCTTGACAAGGAGTCTGAAGAATTCACCCTCCATCTCGAGTATCGAATGGCTGAGATGATGACCATGTACTCTTCTTCACCACATCTGTGACAACCTTCCTTTCACGGGTACGACACGATGTAAGGTAGAGTGTGGCCTTTGCCCATGTATCGAGTCCAAGTAGGCAAGAGTAAGTGGACGGATGTCCATGACAAAGCGGAATCAAAAGTGCGGGAACCGACTTTAACGAGTGATGAGCTCTCAAGTCTTGCGCTTAGAACCATCAAAAGCTCTCACGATAATGTCCCGGGTCTCGGAACCAACCCCGACATCAAGCCGATCAAAAGAGTCTTGGTGGGATATTGAGGAAAGGCGGTGTCAGCAAAACATGAGACGGTAGTACCCTTGCATTCAATGAGAGATGTGCAAGGCTTTGTTATATTTCTTTCGTGAGAGTCAAATCGACATCGAGAAGCCTAGGCCGTTGTTGTTGGCGGCCTTAATACAAACTTGAATTGATCGGTGGTAGTGTCTTGCGGAACATGAGCATTCTTGAAACTTCACCAAGGCGTTAGCATGAGCCTCGAACCAAAGCGAGCAAGCATGGAAATCTTGGGCGATGCATCTACTTTTCCTGACATTGTAGTCACTCTTCACGATAATCTTGATTTCCTCCATCTCTTGTTTGGAGTGTCTTGATAACTTCCTTTGGTACTACGGTTGGCGGGATGAGTCGGTTCTTCCCTCTAGGTAGGGATATTGGTGGAGTAGGCGGACGGCAGTTTGAGTCGTGATGTCTTTTGGAGGAGAGATATGGAGAGAGAATACTCTTAGGTTTGGTCACCTTCTTTGGATCCGGTGATGTTGTCAATGTCAGGAATGGTAGCTTCAACTGTAAGATCTTCAATGGTCAGAGGGTCTTGCTTGACGCTGTCATACCCCAAAATTTGCCCTCCATATATTCAAAAGATTTCATACATCCATACTCAAGGATTCCTCAAGAGTTGATCAGACAAACTCTCTCCTAGACAATCAACCCAAACTAGGGTTTGGTATCTCTCAAGTCAAGATGAGTTTCCAACATCTCCAATGGCCTTCATGCCTCCTCATATGCTTCAAAGATTCTCCATGTCAAGTTTCAAGCCTCACAAGCCAAGTTTCCTCAGGCAATTGCTCAGATGGTTGAAAATCGGGTGTATTGGACAAAAGTCAAGCATGGTCAACATCTGGTCAAAACTTGATTTTTGGTCAACATCCTCATTTTGAAGTTACATTCATCATTTGATCAAGGGTTGATCATGATTCATCAAGAAAACTCAAGTTTGCTCAAAGTCAAACTTTCTAAATTAGGGTTTACAGATGAAAAGTCAACTGAACTTTGTTGATCATAACTTTCTCATACTTTCTCGAAATTTTCCACCACCTCTTGTTTTGAAGGAAATTCAATTCTCTACAACTTCATGTCTCACAAGAATGTCAAAAATGCTTCATTTGAGAGGTATAGCTCGAAAACATTACGAGTCATTTTCAAAGTCAACAAAAAGTCAACTTTTGTTTTGAAGATATATTGAGCATGGTAACTCAATTGAGATGAGACCAAAGACATTGTTTAGAGGACTCTTAGAGCTTTCCAAAAGTCCAAGAACACTCAAAATGTGGAAAATTGAGCAAGTTACACCATTCACAAGTTGGGCAATTTTGGAAGAATGCACAAAGAGATACTTCAAAAATCAAATCTTTTGCAAATGGGCCTACTTTTCTTCATCTAACTTGTTCCTCATGCAATTAGGAAGCCCAAATGCCAATGCCACGAATTTTTGATTTATTTTCTATTTAATTTGTAATTTATTTATTTAAATGCAAATTAAATCTTAAAATAAATTATAAAATCAAAATTAATTGGAAGATTTTTATTGCTTTCTTGTGATCCAACCCATAAATGCCAGCAATTTCAAAATTAGATCAAATTTGGCAAGATTGGAAATTGGACAAAATTTGAAAATTTGATTTCATGAGAATATCAAATTTGATTTCCATTGAATGTTGATTGATTCTTGCCAAAACCATTCCAAATCCATCCAATATAAATATATGATGCATACCTATCAAGAGAGCGAAAAATTGCTCTACAAACCCTATTCCAAAGTTCAAAAATCCGTGCACTTGAAACATTTGGTAACCCTAGTTTTGCTTGATTCAACCCATTCAAGCCTTCCATCGTGTTCCTTGAGGCTCTCGAGAATCGATCCGGACCCTTACATCTCTCAAAAACATCAAGAATTGAGAGAACACGATTTGGTTTGTCATACTTTTCAAAATTCGATTTCTATCATTCATGCACTTTTAACATGTTTCATGGTTTGTTTTGTGTTTAGATGGAAGTTTGCAAGCTTTACGCATAATTTGATTAATTTTCATGGCGGGAATCGAGAACTTACCATAGCTAGGGTTCCATGGTTGAATGGGATCTCATGAAATAGGACAAATTGGACAAAGCGAATACCACCATCATGTTTAGAATGGCCAATCAATCGAACCATGCCTTTGAATTGAATTTATATTACGTGTGTTGCATTTTTATGTTTGCGAGGTCATAAGCGTCGCTCTGAGGCCGGCGCAAAATGCCGAAATTCAAACAAAACGATGAAGTTCTTGGCGGCGGGCATCAAAGGCGCGTGTGAAAATCCACTAAGCCGTTTTCAAACACGGTCGCACATGGTGTAGTGGTCGTGTTGGTTCTCAGTCGAAGTCAGGGTCCCGAGTTCGATCCCTATGGGCACCAGTTTGCATTCCTTTTTAAAAAACTTGCATATTTTCCATACTTTTCTTATTTTCAATATTTTCATGCCATTTTAATTGTTTTCATATTTTTTATTTTGCATTAAAAAATTACCAAAAACATTTTTTCCTTTTACATTATTTTCATAAAAATCTTTATTTAATTTAATAAATTAAAAAATACCTTTTTGCATGCATATTTATTTTTATTTATATTTTTGCATTTAATTCACTTTTAATTGCATTTTAATTATTAAATCCTTTCTAAAAAATCCCAAAAATTATTTTAACTTATTTATCTTATTTCCAGCATATATAATTTTCATATTAAAACTTGCATTTTTCTAACATTTTTTTATTCGATTCCATCATATTTTCAGATCTCTTATTCTTTCACGAGGTTGCTCCGATTCGGACGTTTTCTTTTATCATTCTATTTTTCAATAATGTAATTGCTCATGGTTTTAATTAATTAGTTTTATTTCCGCATTTAAATTATGTATACGCCCCAAGCCATGTAATAGCGTAGGTTTATCTTTCCGCTTTACACGCTTTTACATTCGCATTTTATTTCCGCACCCTATCAATTGCTAGTAATTAGGCGTGTATGCAAGACTAATAATCAACATAGCTCACTAACTTCAAGATAAAATATCAAAATCAACACTTCTTTCACACACGCTTGGGTAATTCTCTCTCTTCTGCCTTTCAAAATGGTCATGTCCTCGAGCGTGGGGTATTCTAGCACCGTTGCCTTCAAACAAATCATCATAGTCCCTTGATACAAAGATCATAAGACCCACGATGTCGCCTCGAATACATGATCTTGACCCTCGATTGTCGCCTACGAAAATGATGATAGTCCCTTGAATGTGCTAGGATACTTCCTGAGATTGCCTTCTGACCATCGATGTCCCGGAATGTCCGTCAGATGGAGCTACCTACTAACTAATGGTATGGCTAGCGCTATTCTAAAGGAATGTGAAGTACAACAAAGCGACCAATTACAGGTGGGTAAATAAGTCTTTTAGTTGCTCTCTATCAAATGCTTTTCACACTTTTTCAAAGTTCAAACTCTTTTCAAAACAAAACATTTCCGAACACTTTGTATACACTCCTACATGAGTCATTACAAAGTCAAAGCGAAATGCCTTTTTCAAAACATTTTGTCAAACACACGGCAATTTTAAAAGTGATCTAGAGCAACTAAGAGCCCGTAGATAACTACGGATGGAAGGGGTGCTAATACCTTCCTTTTCATAACCATTCTCCGAGAATCTAACGAAGGTCTTTTTACATTTTACCTTCCCTTAATTGGATAAAAATAAAAGTCGGTGGCGACTCTTGCTATCCGCACATTTGGATACAAAAAATCCTACAAAGTCGAGTTCAGTATTCGACTGGCTGCTTAGGATACACCCAAAGATTGCCTTAGGGATTTCTAGATAACTTTTATTGCTTTTGTTTGACTTGTGCTTTATCTTTAAGGGTTGCTTGGGTATTATATTGTTGGGGATCCTACACCGGATCGGGTTTCCTTTAGGTAAGTAGCATTAGATCATCGACCGCTAGGCGTATAACTACGGTCAACATGATGGCTACGTTAGCGTGACACTTTGGTTGTCCGATACTCTTCATTCCCAAGTTGAAGATAGTATTTGGCTTCTGCGTGGTGTCATCAGCGCTAACTAAACTTTTAGAACCTTAATTGACCCATCTTGGCCATTAGAAGGTAGTGAGATGGCGGCTTTGAATGTAGACCAGGGTTGGTTGATACTCGATGCTACGCTCGTTGAGATTAGACTTTTGGGACATTTTGATCGACCACTTGGCCGTCGTATTGAAATAAGCGCCTCGAGAAAGATCATGATGAGATTCCTAGAACCGGTTACTATTATAGGACAGGGATGAACCAACTCAAACTTTTGGTGGGGTAATCACCTATACCTCATGCAAGCCTTAAACATAGGCTCATTGTGTGAATTGTTTGTGTGTGCTAAACATGACATCATGACATCATTCGCATTGCATATCATTTCTAACTATTTCAAGGACCTAGGGTTTATCTTTGCTCTGTTTTGTAGGGTATTATAGAAAGACTATCGAATCAACTTCATGGGTATCCCTTCTCGACTCAAAGAATTGGTTTGAAATTCCGACCATGCTCGATTCATCAAAGACATGGTTATCTACTTGATTTGGTTATCTCGGTTTGAAGAAGATATGATGCATGTCCTATTCCGGTTCTTTGATCAAAACACCATTGCTTTACATTTCCAGTTATCGGTTGGTTTACCTTAGAAGAGTTCTCTAAGCTACTTGGGATACCTATTCTTGACCAAATGCCATTCACGGTTTGGAAAAGGTTCCTAAGTTCGAAGACATCGCATCCGCCTTACATCTTAAGCGCTCGGACATTGAAGCCAATTGGGAAACTAGAAGTGGAGTTAAGGTTTACTTTCAAGTTCTTAATCAAGAAAGCGAGAATTCCTCAAAGTTATGAGTTTCCATGCATTTGAGAACATTGTGGCCTTGCTAATTTATGGTTTGGTTCTATTTCCTAACTCGGATCAATTCATGACATCAATGCCATCAAATTGTTTCTTACCCAATCCGATTGCCTACTTTACTTGGAGACATCACGCATTCTCTCCACACTCGTACTACTAAAAGACAAGGAACTCTCATGTGTTGTACGTTACTTTCAAGGTGGTTTATTTGCACCTTCCTCCATCGGTTTGAAAAGAAGAACAAAGGTTGAGATGGTCTCGGATGATGTCACTCTCATTCGGATATCCGTTGGAATCTTTTCTCTCAAAAGGACTTCACCTTCATTGGCGTTGTGGAGTTCCCAATGTACCTCCCTTGGTATAAGGAGGTATCACTTACAACCCTTCTACAGCTCTCGTCGGTTTGGTTTGCCGAAGAGATGGTCCACATGATATGCTTCTCCAAGATATTGTGTTCGACTACAATCACGATCTCGAGTGCAAGCGAAGGTTTATACATGCTTGGGGCATGGTAAAAGGCGATACCAAGACTTTGGGGCACCAAAATCCATTCCTTGGGAACCTTACCTCAAATGGAGTGCGAGCTCGAGCTCGAAAACCTCATGATGCCATTCACGCTGTTTTACGGTAATTATGGAACTGTTGCTATGGTGGCGTACCTATCTTGTTCTCCATCACGACATGCCTCACGATTTTGAAGACTTGAAGAGATCACGGATTGACTTAAGAAGAAAGGGATACCTTTGAAGCTCGGTGTTACATGGCGAGAAGAAAGTGTTAAATTGACAAAGCTACTTCATGAGGAAGCGAAACATCAGCGCCTCCGGCACCAGAGGAGCGCCATGGGAGACTTAGAGCTTTAGGATGTTTATGTTTTCTTTTATTGTTTGAACTATCTTTTGTACTTAAAAGAAAAGAATAATAAAGAGTACTAATAAATGTTTGTTCATTGCTTGTTTAACAAATTTAAATCTCTTAGGTCCTTGAAAACATTGCATTGCATTCGCATAAACATTGCATATCATAACATTGCATCACGGTACATTGGAGATTGGTTTTCTCATTTGCTCGCTATTTATTTTAGCGAAATGGCTCTTGAGCAGGTATCAAAGATCTCGAGGCTCGAATGATTTGTGGATGTTCTGTTGGTCCAGGCCAAGAAGATCGAAGAAGCTCATCCAAGAAGAAGAAGGTTGTTGGTCTCCTCGACATGGGGAGGCGTTTCAAAGGGGTCCTAAGGTGGTCGGCCGGTTGAGCTCTCTGAAGGAAGTGTCCATACCGAGGAGTACCAAGGGTGATGAAGGTGAAGCGTGAGCCAAAGAAGGAGGAGGACCACTCGATTATAGCACACTACGATGAAGATGACAAGTACAAACAACTTGAAGGCCGATAGAATCTTGTGGAAAACTTGAAGATGTCCATTTGAACTTTGATGATATGAGTCTTGTTCTGGTGTTGTGATTCCTCCCAAATTCAAAGTTCCTACTTTTGCCAAGTATGATGGCATGTCTTGCCCTATTGCATTTGAAGTCCTATGTCGAGAAAATCAATCCCCACCTTGTGACGAGTTGTGGATGCTATTTTCAAGAGGTTTGTCGGAACCAGGTTGGAATGGTATTATCGGCTAGAGAATGTATCCGGTACTTGGGTGATTTGGTGATGCTTTCTCGAGACGATATGAGTACAATCTTGAATTGACACCCACTCGCATGCAACTACAAAGCATGTCATGGTCGTGATGAGAAGTTCAAGGTATGCTCGAAGTGGAGAGATGCGAGGCGAGTTCAACCACCCTTGTCCAATAGGGAGTTGGTTGATATGTTTATGGGAACAACAGCAGGCCATTCTTCAATCATCGATTGGAAATTCTTCATCAGTTCAGGCGATATTATTGATGACGCATTGGTGGTATCAAGTGGGAAGATCCATGTAGGTCATCTTGAAATCTTTGAAGAGATCTTTTGGTGGTAAGAAAAGAAACCAATCTTTGTGTCGAGCGAGAGACAAGACCGACCCGCTCAATCGTGGGGGCGGGTTGTGATCTCGATCCTACATCGGCCTGACCTCGTGCGAGACAGCGGCGTAACGAGCAGCCCCGAAGGCGGTTTCGAAGATCAACATGCCTTTGTAGCAAACCTTGCAACACATGTTGAGCATAAGTGATAACCTTGAGGATCCTCCTCGAAATGTCGACTTCCTCTCAGTACAATCCTAATGCTAAGTGTGCTTACCATTCCAATAGCCGGGGCCGACAGCGACAATTGTTGGGCTCACGAAGAACAAATTCAAGATATGATTGAAGCTAAGCGTTGAGTTTGATCCTCTGTTGAGACTCCGAATGTGATCAGCGCCTATGCTAACCATGACAAGGTTCCAATCTTTGTTGGTGCGATACTTATGTTTTCAACATAGATGACTTGACCATTCCTCGATGGTATTAAGAAGAATTTGTTTGCAAGGGTGTCGATCAGGATGCCCGGAGGATATCGTTGGTGCCCATCTGCACGATGGTTGTGCTTGGTTGAGAGGCGTGTTCGATGCATGATGGATAGCAGTGAGATACTATTTACGAAACCACATCTTGACTGTGTGAAGAAATGTCTAAGTTGAATTGACAATGCAAGCAGCTGTACCATCGTGTGGGATACCTTGGGGCAGCCAAGTGGAAAGTATGATTACATGGTGAAGTACATTCACGATAGTTACAAGATTCCTATTGAAGATGTTAAAGTGACCGGATGGGTGACGATTTCCCAGAAGACTATCTTGATGTTAACACGATAAGGATTTCCTCTGTGATCCACATGCCTAGGTGGCACCTCTCATTATCACTTCTCCCGAGACCGGTTCCATATTCCTCGACAAGGCTATCCCTTGGAACTATGGGTGATGTTTACTATCATGGCGTCAAGCAAGACCCTCGACCATTGAAGATCTTCTGTTGAAGCTACCATTCGACATTGACAACATCCCGGATCGATGGGTGACGAGCCGGAAGGTATTCTCTCCAGATATCTCTCCTCCAAAGACCTTTGCGACTCCAGCTCGCGTTCCGTCTACTCACCAATATCCCGCTAGAGAACCCGATGACTCGTCACCTTTCGACGGAAGTACCAAAGGAAGTTCTTGAAGACACCTCCAAACAAGAGATGGAAATTGAAGATTATCAAGAAGAGTGACTACAATGTTGTGGAGCAGTTAGGACGAACTCAGTCCAAGATTTCCATGCTTGCTTTCTGCTCTTGTGCTCGAGGCTCATGCTAATGCCTTGGTGAGTTTAGAAGAATGCTCGTGTCTTATAAGACACTACCGATCGATTCGAAGTTTGTATTGCTAGCACGGCTGCCAACAACGGCCTAGAGCTTCTCGATCTTGATTGACTCCTTAGGAAAGAAACATAACAAAGCCTTGCACATCTACATTGAATCAAGAGGTATTACCTATCTCATGTTTTGGTTGATCTGGGTTACACTCACGAATATCCTGCGCTTTTGATCGACTTGATGTCGAAGGGTTGGTTACGAGACCAGTGACATTATCGTGAGAGCTTTTGATGGTTCTAAGCGCCGCGATTGGAGAGCTCACTCACTGCTGTTAAAGTCGGTTCCCGTTTTGACTCCACTTTCTGTCATGGACATCCGTCCATTTACTCTTGCCTACTTGGGCCCTTGGATACATGGGGCGGTATTTATTACCTCTACCTTCAAGCTGAAGTACCGGTGAAAGGGAAGGTTGTCACAGTATGTGGTGAAGAAGAGTACATGGTCGGTCATCTCGGTCATTCCGATACCTCGAGATGGAGGTGAATTCTTGAGACTCCTTGTCGAGCTTTTGAAACAATCCCAGTCATGCACGGTGACTCTCCACCCCTCTGAAGTTACACAGTTCGCCTAGGATGGCCTCGCTGAAAGATGCTCAAGCTCTTGTTGAACAAGGAAGAGTACTATTTAGAATTGACTCGATCTTCCTTTCAAATTGACAAGGCTGGTTTAGGCTTCACCATCGAGGTCGGGAAGATGATACGCATGTGACGTGCGGCCAACTTCACTTTCCGCATCAGCAGTGGAATCCATGCTATAGAAGGCGGCGACAGCGGCTTCGACATCGACAAATGGATCTTCCAACTCGGATGGGCTCGGCAATTGGAAGGAAGGCGTCGTACCAATCTCCTTTAGTCGGGGTAATTGCTCTTGTTTTGTTTTGCTTTTCGTGTTCTTTATGTTTTGAACAATAAACTTTGAAAGCCTAGTGCCTTGCGGGGCATCATGGCTCGTTTGCGAGGTTATTATCATCGTTTGCGTATTTTCATTCAATAAATTAGTTGGACTTTTGCATTCAATTGTTTGTTTCTTTCTTTTGCTTTATCACCTTCAAAAAGCTATGTGTTCTTACACACCCACGTGATACATGAGAATCACTCCGAATCTCGTTAATAACGGCTATGCTAGTGCTAAATATGACTTGATAATCCGATCTACCAAGCGAAGGCGAAAGTGAGGAAGATTGTGAAGTGCGAGGAGAACTTGGGCCCTTTCTGACAAGAAGAAGCGAGTTATCTGACCTACAGAAAAACAAGTTGAGGTTGTGAATTTGGAGTGCGATGAAGGCAGAAGAGATCAAGATAGGAAGCGGGTCTTGAGCAGTGTTAAAGAAAGGTTGATTCGGATGCTATGAGACTATATTGAGGTTTTGCTTGTAAATACGAAGACATGCAGGTTTAGACATTGATATTGTGGTTCATCGATTGCGACAAAGAAGGTTTCTCGGTGAAGCGAAGGTTAGTCGCCGTCACGAGATGTCGAGAGAAAATCAAAGCCGAAGTTATGAAGCGGTTCAATTTGGTTTCTTAGGCATCACCTCTTATCGATGGGTTGCTAATGTGGTGCCGTGCCTAAGAAGGATGGTGAATACGAATGTGTGTGGATTACAGAGACTGAACAAAGCGAGTCGAAGGCGATTTCCACTTCCTCGTATTGATGTTACGGTTGACAACACCGCTGACTGGTTTTCTCCTTCATGGATGGTTTCTCAGGTTACAATCGATTTAAATGGCTCGAAGACATGGAGAAGACTACTTTAGTTACACGGTGGGGTACTTTACTCTACAGAGGTTATGCGTTTGAATTTGAAGAGCGGCGCCACTTATCGTGCTATGGTGACATTATTTCATGACATGATTCATCACGAGATAGAGGTCTCGTCGGCGACATGATAGCTCGATCCGGTGAAGAAGAACATCTTGATCATTTCTGACTATTTGACAGTTGAAGAAATCTGATTGTTAATCCCAACAAGTGCACCTTTGGGTCGGATCAGGAAAACTCTAGGGTTTGTTGTCGATGGTAAAAGGTATTGAGTTGATCCGCCAAGGTTAAAGCTATTCAAGAGATGCCAGCTCCACGCGGAGAAGGTCGAGGTTTCTTGGGCCGATTGAACTACATTGCAGATTCATTGCACATCTAGCACTGCTTGTGAGCCAATCTTCAGTTACTAAAGAAAGATCAAGTGGTAGAATGGAATGCACGATTCCGGATCGCTTTTGACAAAATCAGGGTACCTCTGATCCTCCTCTCCACGTCTGCTTGCTGAAGAAGACCTCTTATCATGTACTTGCGGTGTTAGAACTCAATGGGGTGTGTGTTGGGGCAACATGGCGATGCAGTGAAAGAGCATGCAATATACTACCTTAGCAAAAGTTTACCGGTGTGAAACAAGATACTCACGTCGAGAAAACTTGCAGCGCAACAGGCTGCTTTCATGACTAAGACAGTATATGTTGACTCACTACCTTATTGATTTCCAAGATGGATCAGATAAAATACATCTTTGAAAACCACTCTCTCGGGAAGAATAGCAAGATGGCAAATGATCTTGACCGAATATGACATCCGATACACTTCTCAGCGATCAAAGGAAGTGTAGTGGCCGATCATTTGGCTCATCAAGCCGTGATGACTATCGATCTATCGATTCAATTTCGAGCGAAGATGTTTTACTAATTCTGATTGCGAAGAACCGGGCGGACGAAGGACTGAACAAGGATCGATGGACCATGGTCTTTGATGGAGCCTCAACGCGCCAGCAATGGCATTGGCGCCATCATTACATCCCTACAGGCGGACATCGCCTTTCACATGATTATGTTTGATTGCACTAACAACATGGCGGAATCAGCGTGCATCATGGGTCTCAAAGGCTGCTATTGACTTAGAATCAAGTTCTTACAAGTGTATGGAGACTCGACTTTGGTGATCGATCGATTAAGGCGAGTGGGATACGAAGCATCGAATCTCATTCCGTCGAGCATGTTCGAGTTTGATCCCCTACTTGAGAAGATTACACAATCATATTCCACGAGAAGAGAATCGGTTGGCGGATGCATGGCTACTATGGTCTATGTTCAAGGTTAGATGGGACAACGAGGCTCCCCGATCATCATTGAGAAGTTTGGCGAACCAGCGTATTGTTATGAGCTTGCTGAGAAGAGAAACCTTGGTACTATGGCGTGAAGAGGTATCTTGAGACTCGGGAATATCCAGCGAGGCATCATTAATGATAAAGTTCATGAGAAGATTTGCATCAAATTCTTCCTCGTGCGACATCTTATACAAGCCTTGACCACGACTTGTGCTTACTCATTTGTGGACGGAAAGCGACAATGCGTATCATGGAAGAGTTACGAGGCGCATTTGGTACCACTCGGTGGACACACCATAGCTAAGAAGATTTTGAGAGAGGTTACTATTGGTCCACCATGGAGGCGATTGTCACCGCTATGCTCGATCTTGTCACAAGTGCGGTTATGCCGACAAAGTACCGTACCTCGGTACCTCGAATGTTTTAACTTCTCCTTGGCCTTTTGCAATGTGGGGCATTGACATGATTGGAAATCAAGCCCACTGCTTCCAATGGACATCGTTTCATCCTTGTGGCAATTGATTATTTCACCAAGTGGGTAAAGCGACCTCGTATGCATATTACCAAGAATGTTGTGGCTCGATTCATCAAGCATAATCTTATCTGTCGGTATGGCACTCCGAAAGGATTATCACGGATAAGGTTCCAATCTCAACAATAAGATGATCACCCGAACTACTGCATGATTCAAGATCAAGCATCACAATTCTTCTCCTATCGGCCTAAGATGAATGGCGCGATGGAAGCCTTAACAAGAACATTAAGAAGATTATCTGAAGATGTGATGACTTACAAAGATTGGCATGAGATGTTACCATTTGCTCTTCATGGTTATCGCTTTCTGACCGAACATCAACGAGGCAACCCCTTCTCTCTCGTATCACGGTATGGAAGCCGTCTTACCCATCGAGTTCGGATACCCTCGACTAGAGTCCTCCGGAGGCGAGTGGCGAAGGCGATTGGGTCAGACTCGCCTTGACGGATCTTGATTGATGAGAAAGCGACTCGCGTCCATCTGCATGGGCAGATTATCGAAGCGAATGATCGGAGCATTTAACAAGAAGGTCAAGCACCGAGTGCAAGTCGGTGATCTAGTAGTCAAGCATCATTCTTCCTAAGGTGATCCGAGGGAATGGACTCCCACTCGAGGACCATTTGTAGTCAAAACGATATTTTCCGTGAACTATGATACTTAGCACCATGGATGGTGAAGACTTCCACACCACAGCAGCGGACATAGTCAAAAATACTACGCAAAAGAGACCCGCTAGGTCGGCGACCTAGGCAAAAATAAGGGCATCTGGCGAACCAAAAGTTCGGGCAAAGTTAAGGATATATACAAAACATGTACACGGCAAGTCGAAAACACGAAAAGCGGCTTGGGCAAAAGGTATCGGTGGTGAAAACCGAAAAGGCGGTCTAAGCAAAGTTAGTTTAAGCGTCGACTATGTCTCTTCGGATCACTGCTTCGAACTACTATCGACATTCAAGGTTCAAATGGCGAAGATCGATCTACTCACTTTCTCTTGTGACAAGGAGATGAGATAGTTGAAATATATGAGTACTAGCATAGTTGGAACTTAGAGATTGTTTCATAGCTTTTACCTTTCTTGTGTACAAACTACTTGGCCATGCATACCTTTCAAATAACATAAACCTTTCTCTTTACAATTTTTGTTGTTGTTGTTTGCAATAAGTCCAACGTTTGCTTTGAATGACTATCGCATTTGACAATAAGAATCTAATCACAAACATACGAAAAGTGAACATACAAAGTACTTACACAGGTTCGAGGAATTGAGATGACGAAAGTCACAATGCATTCCCCGAGCATGATCCCGCAAAGGTGTCACTCACGACATACCTTCCCAGCAGATATCGTTAATCCCAAGCGGTGATTCCACTCAACCAAACAACGTTACATCGATCTCCAGCGGTAACACTTCATCCCGGTGGATATTTCTCAATCCTCCCTTCTCTCCCCGTGATATCCGGACTCGAAACTTGGTCGGATAGTGCATCGGAGAAACATACACCTTTATTCCCGGCGGAGATTACGGACTCAGACTCTTCTAGCTTGGTCTCGGCAACCATCAAATGCTCTCCGCAGATCTACCAGAATCCCATGGGCGTCTCTAAATTTCCTCGGCGGGATCTACATACAAGGTCCCCAGCGGATCGCCTCCCAGACTCTCCTCGGCGAGTCTATGAGGAGTCTCAACGAGCCTCAAATCTACCTTCCTCGACAATATCTAGGCCCAAGACTTGGTCGAGATAGTGCAGGAGGAATCTAATTATCTTTCTTCTCCTTCAGAGGTTCTCACCTACTCATTCCCCAAGCAGTCAAATCTTGAAGCAGGCATCCGCATCTTCTTCAAGATGGATATGTTTTGAAATACCACAATCTATCATTCATACATTACTCATAAAGTCATAATTCATGCATATGTCATTCATATACATCGTACATCATACTTTGCATAAAACTAACAAATATTCTATCAAAGTTTCTCTTGTTTTCTCCAAAAGCAGTGAAAGTCGCTTCGCTAAAGGGTCCAGTTAAGCCCGAACCGGGAAAACTATCGAAAGACCGCCTGGTTGTCCTCAGACGGTGGTCCAAGATTAAGCCCAGAACCGGGAAAACTATCTGAAAGCCCTTGGTTGTCCTCGGTCGAGATTAAGCCGAACCGGCGGAAAACTATCCAAGACCACCTCTGGTCCTCGATAACGGGCAATGGATCAACACCGATGCACAACGGAAGCTATCACATTCTTGCCAAACTACGGTCTCCCTCAGTGTCGGCACGAAGATTTAGATTCCTATTATCAGCAGCAACTCTGAGTCTAGCGTCGATTCGGTTGCCTTGGATGGCATCTTAAGCCCGTCTCCGACTACTTGTCAACATTTCTTCACTTTGAGAATGCTGCATATGGTTAAAATCAATACAAACCAATAACTTCATTCAAAGTGAACACGAGTCTAACGTCGACTCACCGGATGGCATCTTAAGCCCGTCTCCTCTCCTTCAGAAACTCTAGAGAGTCTAACATACGACTCACTCCCGGCATCGACCTTTCTAGATGGCATCTTAAGCCCATCTCCGTCAGCTCTCTATCAACAACCGAGTCTAGCGTGCGACTCGTTCCCAGTCAAACCTCCACTTCTCCAATGGCATATAAGCCCGTTCCGCATCGTCCACAGCGGTGCAAATTTTGGTGTACTCGGTGTTCAATCATCTTCTACCTCCGGTCACGAAAAGATAAGCATCAATCTAACCTCGATTACAAGAAGATTGAGAGGGCAGCTATCATACCCCAAAATTTTCCTCCATCTATTCAAAGATTTCATACATCCATTTTCGAAGATTCCTCGAGAGTTGATCAGACAAACTCTCTCCTAGACAATCCCCAAACTAGGGTTTGGTATCTCTCAAGTCAAGATGGTTTCAACATCTCCAATGGCCTTCATGCCTCCTCATATGCTTCAAGATTCTCCATGTCAAGTTTCAAGCCTCCGAGTCAAGTTTCCTCGAGAGATTGCTCGGATGGTTTGAAAATTATGATGGACAAAAAGTCAGCTGTGGTCAACATCGTTCAAAACTTGATTTTGGGTCAACATCCTCATTTTGAAGTTACATTCATCATTTGATCAAGGGTTGATCATGATTCATCAAGAAAACTCAAGATTTGCTCGAAAGTCGAACTTTCTAAATTAGGGTTTAGATGAAAAGTCAGTGAACTTTGTTGATCATAACTTTCTCATACTTTCTCGAAATTTTCCACCACCTCTTGTTTTGAAGGAAATTCAATTCTCTACAACTTCATGTCTCACAGAATGTCCAAAAATGCTTCATTTGAGAGGTATAGCTCAAAACATTACGGTCATTTTCAAAGTCAACAAAAAGTCAACTTTTGTTTGAAGATATATTGAGCATGGTAACTCAATTGAGATGAGACCAAAGACATTGTTTAGAGGACTCTTAGAGCTTTCAAAAGTCCAAGAACACTCAAAAATGTGGAAAATTGAGCAAGTTACACCATTCACAGTTAGGCGATTTTGGAAGAATGCACTGAAGAGATACTTAAAAATCAAATCTTTTGCAAATGGGCCTACTTTTCTTCATCCTAACTTGTTCCTCATGCAATTAGGAATGTCCAAGCCCAATGCCACGAATTTTGATTTATTTTTCTATTTTGTAATTTATTTATTTAAATGCAAATTAAATCTTAAAATAAATTATAAAATCAAAATTAATTGGAAGATTGATTTTTATTGCTTTCTTGTGATCAATCAACCCATAAATGCCACAATTTCGAAATTAGATCAAATTTGGCAAGATTGGATTGAAATTGGACAAAATTTGAAAATTTGATTTCATGAGAATATCAAATTTGATTTCCATTGAATGTTGATTGATTCTTGCCAAAAACCATTCCAAATCCATCGGTATAAATATATGATGCATACTATCAAGAGAAAAAATTGCTCTACAAACCCTATTCCAAAGTTCAAAAATCCGTTGCACTTGAAACAATTTGGTAACCCTAGTTTGCTTGATTGACGTTCAAGCCTTCCATCGTGTTCCTTGAGGCTCTCGAAGTCGATCCGGACCTGACTCTCAAAAACATCAAATCAGAGAACCACGATTCGGTTTGTCATACTTTTCAAAATTTGATTTCTATCATTCATGCTTTTAACATGTTTAAGTGGTTTTGTTTTGTGTTTAGATGGAAGTTTGCAAGCTTTACGCATAATTTGATTGAATTTTCATGGCGAATCGAGAACTTACCATAGCTAGGGTTCCATGGTTGGTTGGGATCTCATGAAATAGGACAAATTGGACAAGCAATACCACCATCATGTTTAGAATGGCCGAATCAATGAACCATGCCTTTGAATTGAATTTATATTCGTGTGTTGCATTTTGATGTTTGCGGGGGCGTAAGCTAAGGGGCCGGCGCAAAATGCCAATTCAAACAAGCGATGAAGTTGTTGGCGCGAAGAGCAATCGAAAGCCGTGTGAAAATCACTAAGCCGTTTTCAAACACGGATCGCGCATGGTGTAGTGGTCAATGTTGGTTCTCAGTGCGAAGTCGGGGTCGAGTTCGATCCTGATTTGCATTTCTTTTAAAAACTTGCATATTTTCCATACTTTTCTTATTTTCAATATTTCATGCCATTTTAATTGTTTTCATATTTTTATTTTGCATTAAAAATTACCAAAAACATTTTTTTCTTTTACATTATTTTCATAAAATCTTTATTTAATTTAATAAATTAAAAATACCTTTTGCATGCATATTTATTTTATTTATATTTTGCATTTAATTCACTTTTAATTGCATTTTAATTATTAAATCTTTAAAAATCCCAAAAATATTATTTTAACTTATTTATCTTATTTCAGCATAAATTAATTTTCTCATATTAAAACTTGCATTTTTTCTAACATTTTTTTATTCGATTCCATCATATTTTAGATCTCTTATTCTCCTGAGTTGCTCGATTGGACGTTTCTTTTTATCATTCTATTTTCCAATAATGTAATTGCTCATGGGTTGTAATAGTTTTAATTAGGATTTTATTTTCGCATTTTAAATTATGTATACGCCCAAAGCCATGTAATAAGCGTAGGTTTATCTTTCCGCACCTTTACATTTCGCTTTACATTCCGCATTTTAATTTCGCACCTATCAATGCTAGTAATTAGGCGTGTATGGCAAGACTAATAATTGACATAGCTCACTAACTTCAAGATAAAATATAAAATCGACACACTTCTTTCACACGCACCTTAGGGTAATTCTCGTTGCCTTTCAATTCAAAATGGTCATGTCCTCGAGCGTAGAGTATTCTAGCACCGTTGCCTTCCAAACAAATCATCATGGTCCCTTGATACAAGATCATAAGACCCGATGTCGCCTCCGAATACATGATCTTGACCCTCGATTGTAAGCCTACGAAAATGATGATAGTCCCTTTGAATGTGCTAGGATACTTCTCTGAGTTGCCTATGACCATCAGATGTCCCTTGAATGTCGCTTACATCCAGAATGGAGCTACCTACTAACTAATGGTATGGCTAGCGCTATTCTAAAGGAATGTGAAGTACAACAAAAGCGACCAATTACGGTGGGTAAATAAGTCTTTTTAGTTGCTTGCTCTATCAAATGCTTTTCACCACAGCTCTTTTCAAAGTTCAAACTCTTTTCAAAACGAAACATTTCCGAACACTTTGTATACACTCCTAAATGAGTCATTACAAAGTCAAAGCGAAATGCCTTTCAAAACATTTTTTGTCAAACACAGAAGCAATTTTAAAAAGTGATGCGGAGCAACTAAGAGCCCGTAGATAACTACGGATGGAAAGGGGTGCTAATACCTTCCTTTTCATAACCATTCTCCAGTGAGAATCTAGCGAGGTCTTTTACTGTTACTTTTACCTTCCCTTAATGGATAAAAATAAAGTTGGTGGCGACTCTTGCTATCCGCATTTGGATACAAAATCCTAGTCGAGTTCAAGTATTGCAGGCGCCATGATAGTAAACATCGGTTCCATAGTTCGAAGGGATAGCTTTATCGGGGAATATGGGCTGGTCTTGAAAGTGATAATGAGAGGTGCCACTCTAGGCACGAGGATCGTGAGGAGGAAATCCTTATTTGTTAACATCGGCGCATAGTCTTACGAAATCGTCACCCCGTCAGTCATATATATCTTCAATAGGAATCTTGTAGCTTTAGGAGCAGTGTACTTCACCATGTAATCATACTTTCCACTTGGCGCCCCAAGGTATCCCACACATGAGTACGATTTCGTTGCATTGTCGATCTTGACTTGACATTTCTTCACCGACACGCGCGGTGGTTTCGGAAATAATATCTCACGGTTATCCATCATACCTTTGAACGTCTTCTCAACCAAGCACAACCATCGAGTGCGGATGGGCACCATGACAATTCTGGGCATCACAGATTGACACGGCTTGACAAATTCTTCTTAGATCATGAGGAATGGTCGAGTCATCATGTTGAAAACATAAGTATCGTACTGTGACATTGGAACTCTTGTCATGGTTAGGCATAGGCGCGTTGATCACATTAGTCTCAGCGGGAGGATCAAACAATCTGTAGCTTCAATCATATCTTGAATCTTGTTCTTGAGCAACAATTGTGTCATTGCAGGCTGTTGGAATGGTAAGCACACTTAGCATTAGGATTGTATCTCGGAGAGGAAGTGTTGACATTTGAGGAGGATCCTCGAGGTTATCGGCTCTGCGTTCAACATGTGCAAGGCTTGCGACAAGGCATGTTGATCTTCGTAAACTATCTTAGGTGGCGCGTTAATTCACCTGCGTTGTCTACCTTGAGAGGTTGTCTTGATGTAGGATTGGAGATCCTGTGCCCCCAGTTGAGCTGATCGGTCTTGGCTCGGCTTTTACGACCATACCTGACATTGGTTTCTTTCTTACCAAAAGATCTCTTGCGGCATTTGAAGATGACTCTACATGATCTTCCACTCTTGATACCGGCTTGTGCCGCTGTCAATATCATTCGGTGAATCGGATGAAGAATTTCCAATCGGATGATTGAAGAATGGGCTGTCGGTGTTCCCATAAACATATCAACCAACTTATTGGACAAGGGTGGTTGAACTACTTTGCTAGATCTCTCCACCAGGCATACTCCTTGAACTTCTCATCGACCCATAGACATGCTTTGTAGTTGCATGCGGTGGGTGTCAATTCGACATTATTACCATATGCGTGCAGAAAGCATCGGAATCACTCCAATGCGGATCACGGTCATTCTCTGGTGATAATACCATTCCAAGCGTTGGGACAAACTCTCTTGAAAATAGTGCATCCTGACTTTACATCATCGGTGTGGGGATTGATCTTACGAACATAGGACTTCAAATGCGCTTAGGGCAAGACATGCCATCATACTTGGCAAAGTGGAACTTTGAATTTGGGAGGAATCCTGACACGAGCAAGACTCGGATCATCAAAGTTCAGCCCGGACATCTTGAGGTTTTCCACGGCATTAGACGGTCTTCAAGTTGTTTGTACTTGTCATCTTCATCAGTGTTGGCTATAATCGAGTGGTCCTCCTCCTTTCTTTGGCTCTGTTGCTCACCTTCATCACTTGGTACTCCCCCGGTATGGACACTTCCGGAGAGCTCATCTGGTGACCACTTTAGGACCCTTTGAAGCGTCTACCCATGTTGAGACCAACAACCTTCTTCTTCTTGTTGATGAGCTTCTTGAGATCTTGGCCTTGGATCAAGTTGGTGAACATCTCTTTGGCCCAGGCATTCGAGCACGGAGATCTTTGTGATCTGTTCAAGAGCCATTTACGCTAAAATAAATAGCGAGCAAATAGAAAACCAATCTCAATGTACACTGATGCAATGTTATGCTATGATATGCAATGTTTATGCGAATACAATGCAATGTTTTCAAGGACCTAAAGATTTAAATTTGTTAAACAAAGATGAGCAAACATTTATTAGTACTCTTCTTATTATTCTTTTCTTTTTAAGTACAAAGATATTCGAAACAATAAAGAAAACATAAACATCCTAAAGCTCTAAGTCTCCCATGGCGCTTCCTCTTGGTGCGATGTAGGCGTTGATGTTTAGCTCCTCGTGAAGTAGCTGTCAATTCTAACACTTTCTTCTCGCTGCACGTATTGAGCTTCAAGGTATCCTTTCTTCTTTAAAATTGAATCCGGGATCTCTTCAAGTCTTCAAAATCGGTGGGCATGTCGGGATGGAGGCAGATTGTGAGTCGTCACCTATAACAAGTTCCATAATTCTTGGTAAAGCAGTGATGAATGGCATCATGAGGTTTTGATCGAGGCACCATACCCATTTGAGTAAGGTTCCCAAGGAATGGGATTTTGGTGCCCCAAAGTCTTGGTATCGATCTTCTTTACCATACCGAGCATGTATAAACCTTAGGTAGTGATGGAGATCGTGATTGTATCGAACCAATATCTTGGAGAAACATATCATGTGGACCATCTCTTGAGCAAAACAATGATAGAGCTAGAGAAGGTTGTAGTGATACCTCCCTTATACCAGGTGGTACATTGGGAACTCTCCATGGCAATGAAGGTGAAGTCCTTTTGAGAGAAAAGATTCAACGGATATCGAATGAGAGAGTGACATCATCCTTTGAGACCATCTCAACCTTTGTTCGTTCTTCAAAGCGATGGAGGAAGGTCGAAATAAACCACCTGAAAGTAGCGGTACACAACATAGAGTTCCTTGTCTTTTAGTAATGCAGTGTGGAAAATGTGAGGATCTCCAGTAAAGTAGGCCTTTGGATTGGGTAAGAAACAATTTGATGGCATTGACATCTATGAATTGATCCGAGTTAGGAAATAGAACCAAACCATAAATTAGCAAACCACAATGTTCTCAAATGCATGGAAACTCATAACTTTGAGAATTCTCGACTTTGATTAAGAACTTGGAAAGTAAACCCTTAACTCCACTTCTAGTTCCCAATTGGCTTGATATACGGCGCTTAAGATGTAAAGCGGATCACGATGTCTTGAACTTAGGAACCTTTTCAAACCGGTGAATGGCATTTGGTCAGAATAGGTATCCCAAGTAACTTGAAACTCTTCTAAGGTAGAACCAGCGATAATCAAAATGTAAAGCAATGGTGTTTGGATCAAAAGCTGGAATAGGACATGCATATATCTTCTTCAAAACGAGATAACCAAATCAAGTAGATAACCATGTCTTTTGATGAATTGAGCATGGAATTTACGAAACCAATTCTTTGAGTTGAAGGATACCCGTGAAGTTGATTCGAATAGTCTTTCTGAAGCCATAATCCCTACAAAGCGAGCAAAGATAAATCCTAGGTCCTTGAAATAGTTAGAAATGATATGCAATGCGAATGATGTCATGATGTCATGTTTACACACCTGAAACAATTCACACAATGAGCCTAGGTTTAAGGCTTGCATGAGGTATAGGTGATTACCCCAAAAGTTTGAGTTGGTTCAATCTGTCCTATAATAATGTAGGGTTCTAGGAATCTCATATCATAGATCTTTCTGGTAGGCGCTTATTTCAATACGGCCAAGTAATTAAATCGAAAATGTCAAAAGTCTAATCTCAATGGCGTAGCA
>CM038793.1:205258014-205366924 GCA_021764765.1 Vicia sativa
GATCCTCACTTTTCCAGGTATATATATGAACTGCGATTCTTTGAACCAATTGAAAAAAGCTCTTGGCCAATCTTTTTCTGCACCTCTAACGATCATTAACCCTCAACAAAATCAAAGAATCATCAAACCTTCATCATTTAATTTGAGTTTTTCAGATTAGGGTTCATAAGTGTTCTTCGAAACCAAAACGTTCTGGGTTTAATATAAATGAAATTAACATGCATAATCATATTCGTGGTACAAAACCGAGCAACTTTGATGTTTACATCATTGGATTTCATTGAGAAACAAAGCTTTTAGGTTGAATTCATCAAACTGAAAATCAAACCACGAACCCAGAACTGCGCGCGTGTTCTTGATGTTCTTCATTTTTCAAATATTCAAAATTTCCACTCTTTGTCACGCTGTTTTAATCCACTCAACACATGCTGCTTGGTCTAGTGGTTCTGGCTTGCCTTTAAGTCTTTCTCGCCACGTGTTCCCACCTCATGGTCATGGGTTCAAACCCACCAAGACCATTCTTTTTACAAAACTTCAAATTTTTCATGTTTTTTATCAAACTTTCACAATTTTTTTGACCAATCAAAACTTCTCATTTTGAGATGATTTTTTAAACACTTGTCAATAAATACATCTATTTTGTGATAGTGCAAAAATTTTCAGAAAAAACTTTCATCTGATTAAATTTTAATCGAGCCGAAAACGACGTTCTGAACACTTTTCAAACCTCCTTTTAAGGTGAATTTTTTCAAGTTTTCAACTTCCGATTTTTTTCAAAACTTCTCATAAATGAACTTAACATTTCAAAACATTTCAAAATCATTTTTCAAAACATTTCATCAAACTTGCATCTTTTTTGCCATGATTGATCCGATTTAAACGATAAAACTGATTTCGTCTTCTCTCGAATTTCTCGATCGATCATGGGCCTCCCTTATGGTGTAAGTCCCAATCCTTTATGTACATATTTAGTTTTACTTGTACATACTCAAATTATCATTGTTAATATTCAAACATAAATAAATTTCTTTCGTTTGTTTTCATTCGCTTGTTCATACAATCCATTGGTTCTAAAGGAAGGTTTCTCCCGAGCAAAATTTCTTTTAACCAATGGGCCTCCATCACTGTAAGTCCCATAACATTCTTTTATGTACATAATATTTCTTTGTACATATCAAAACTTTCCAAACACATACAAATTTTCATCCGTATATAACATGTATACTTCTTTTTCAAAACCTTTTATCCGTACATAACATGTATATTCTTTTCAAAACCTTTATCCGTATATAATATGATACTTTTCTTTGAAAATACTTTTACGATAAACTTTGATCAATCATTTTGTTTCATCTGACATTTTACATCAATACCATTGGTATTGAAAGGAGCATTATTCCTGTGAAACTGCCAAATCAATGGGCCTCCCTTACTGTAAGTCCCAACCCTCCTATGTACATTCATCTTTGTCTGCATATAAAACTCGTCGATACATATTCATTTCCTTGTACACGCTCAAACTTGTGAATAATCAAGTTACGCTGTTTTAAACGCTCGCTTCACGTACACTTGTTTATATTCCATAAATCGTAAATAAACATCATGCATTGTTTATATTTCCTTCATAAACTCCGTGAATACATATCACACACATACACTGTTTATACAAACTGCCTAATAAATAACATAATAATTAGACTAATCAATAGGTTTCCAGTTTAGCCTCCGCTGGGCTTCATACAAGACAACTCATCACCTTGAGTTTAGCCTCCGTTGGCTTCATACAAGATAACTTATCCCAGATGGGTCACCTTCTGGCTTTATACAAAGAAACTCTCCCACAGAGTTAGCCTCCGCTAGGCTTCGATAAGATAACACTCCTGAGTCGCCTCCTCTTGGGCTTCGCTCAAAAGAACTCCTCATTGAGTTTAGCCTTCTGGGCATCATACAATGAAAGAGACAGAAATCTCTTAACACCTCCTATTGGGCTTCCAATACAAAGAATCACCCGCTAAGATAGAACCCCGAAGGATGGTTTCCTGAAATCACTTTCAAATTCCCGAGTAAAATTTCCTGAAATTGCTCTTATTCGAAAAGGATGGTTTCTATGAAATCCCTTTCAAGCCAAAAACACCATACCCTATAGCTTCCTCTTGAGCTTCATACAAGGACCCTCGATGACCCTCGGAATGCCTCCTCTTGGGCTAACAATACAAGGACCCACGGGCTTCTTAAAAGCATCCCTTTAATCCAATCAATTTCTCCTTGAGATTTAGACATCTATCATCTCTATGGAAGAAGTATCTCATCCATCACATCACATACAGTCAAAACTTTTCAAACTTTTTTTAAATTCTTTTCAAACAAAAAACGTCTATTAACAGTAAGTGGTAACGCTTGTACACTCAAGCAAAACACCCAATACTTACAGTTAAAAGATTCAATCATCTTTTTCAAACATCTTTCTTAAACATGTAAGTGGTAACGCTTGTACACTCAAGCAAAACACCTAATACTTACGACGAAAGATTTTTATCAATCAAAGTTTTCAAAATGTATGTGATGAAATAAATTAGATACATTTTTCATTAAGATGACATTTGTCTGCCTCTTACTAACATCCCGCTGCTTTCCACTAGCATAAGTGGAACTACGATTGCTCGACTTTCTCAACATCCTTTGAGAATACGTAGGCACAAGGTCTCATCCTTGCCGAGAAAATTTCTATCTCCCACCAAACAAACCATAGAACCTTGTAGATCCGAGCTACAAATGCTCGATTCCCACTAGGATATGTATGCGTAAGATCCACGATCTTTGAGCACAATAATAACAAAACCTAGAATCCCACATAATCTATCTTCTTAAAATCCCAAAGGAGAAACTTTCCCAATCATAGAAATAGCAATTAAAACATACAAACATATCAAACATATTCATATATAAAGTCAGATAACTACATATATTTAGGGTGCTCCATCTATTCCCTTTATATACCAATCCCCTTACTCAATCTCCCCAATGCGTTATGTCTAGTTTGCGCTAGTCGTTACGCATACCAATATCAATCGAGGGTATTTCACTTTCCCTTTTCATAATCATTAAATCATCTTTCTTGTGTTGAAAATAATAAAGCTTGATGCTCATGGCATCTTTATAAACAAATCAAAAGATTTAAATCGTTGCACTGTAAGATCCGAACTCACGTCAGATCCTCAGGCCACCTTTAACGCGAACAGAAAATGGCGACTCACTGGGAGAACTGAAACTTTGATTTTCAAAAAGAAAACGCTACTTCGCGAGAGCACCAAGCTTTTTTTTGTTTTCAAAAAGAAAAGAAAGGGGATAAGCTTTTCATATTTTGCATATATCTGTTTTTCTTTTATTGTATGTTTCGCGATTTCACTTGATGGAAAGAAATCCTAACCCGGATTTAAGAAACATTTTAAGATCTAGGTGGAGGTATTAATACGTGAGCTCAATGCTTTCGGGTTAATATTTCCGCAAAGGAGGTTGTCTTGAGGGTATTGTGTTTAGCAAGTAATTGCGAAAATGCTGTATTTTTTAGGGAACTTAAGAAGTCGAGTGGATCAGAGAACACATAAACCATCCCGCCATTAGGATGTAGTGTAAATTATTCGGTGTAAGCCTAGAGTAATTGTCATGCGATACTACGATCAAAGTAGTTTCTCTTGAAAATGTTATTGGACCATCGAGTATTCAACAAATCCAATAATGTTTTGAAGGGGAGTGTTGAGCTCAGATATCGAGAGAACCCGCTTCACGTATAAAAAGCCCTTAGAACTTAACCCCGCTGATTCTTATCGCTGGCTTCATGCTCGTGACTTTGAACGCTGTGTATAACTACTAACCATGTTTGCCGATTCATGCATTCATTCATTCATTCATAAAACAAAAACTTCATTTCTCTTCCCATTTCCAAAGAATTTAGAGATGTTTTCTTTGTAAAATATTTTAGGTTAGAGTGATGGACGCCGAGGAAGATTCACCAAAAGATACAGCTTTAGAATTCCGATGTAGGAAAGTTGAAAGAGTTAGCATCCTTGGTAGAAGATCCCTGATTTCGTAAAACGCTATGGAACTCTTTTAACCCTTCTGAACGCTAACGTCGATGAAGGACTTCTCAAAACCTTCGTTCAATTCTACGATCCAATCTATCGCTGTTTCACTTTCCTTGAGTATCAGTTGATGCCTACTTTGGAAGAGTATGCGCATATCCTAGGAATCTCAGTATCAGACAAAGTGCCTTTCAATGGTTTGGAAGCCATTCCTAAGTCACAAGTCATTGCAACAATGACTCATTTAAAGAAATCGAGATAGACAAAACCTAACTACCGAGGAAAACTCTTAGGACTAACTTCAAAGTTCCTAATGGAGAAGGCTCTCAAATTCTCTGAACCCGGTAGTATGGTAGCCTTTGAAGCTATTTTAGCTTTACTCCTCTATGGATTGGTGTTGTTTCCCAACGTCCCAAATTTCGTTGATATCAACGCCATAAGGATCTTTCTGATTGGAAATCCTGCCCCACTCGCTTGGTGATACGACGCCTCTATTCATCATAGGAATCGCCAGGAGACGGAACTATCGTGTGTTGTGTACCTGCTTTTCAAATGGATTGTCTCACACCGCCTAAATCTCCTATCTTCCGCGAAACAAAGACGAGTGGCATTGGTCCGTAAGACTCATGTCTCTAACAAACGATTTATATCCATTGGTATACCTTGGCAAACAATGAGATGGAAATCATTGAGAGTCGTGGAGAATTTGCCAACGCACTCTCATTGGTACGAAAGGAGGAATCAACTACAACCCATTCCTAGCAAAACGTCACCGGATACGAAATTCGTAAACCTCCCGCTTTACAAGAGAAAGCTACTTCTATCATGAAGGAGAGGATTCCAAGGATCAAGGCTAGGATGATCAAAGCTTGGCATCACATCCGAAAGAAAGGAAAAGGTTAGGCAAAGAATTGTATAGCCATGGAAACCTACACTTCTTGGATAAAGAAGAGAGCGAAGGAATTTCAATGCCTTACGCTTATGAGGATCCCATGTTCTCACCGCTTAAATCAACAAATTTTCCCTGAAGGTGGAGAATACCAAGAAGCCTTGACCAAGATAAGGTTTGAGAAAGAAGCTTTGAAAACAAATTCTTAAGACTAACCTTGAGAATAAGAAGCTCAAGAAGCAAGTCAAAGATCATGAAAAGACGCCTACTTCCGTGATGAATGGCTCATGGAGAAAGATGAGAAGATTCGCGTAAGGATAACGCCATCCGTAAATACATCAAGGAAAGGAAAAGAAAGCTCGAGGAAATGACAACCAGAAGCCCGCCCCAACGAGTGGAAGAGAGTCATTAGCAAGCTAAAAGCCGAGAAAGCCAAACTAAAAGCTCACTATGGAAGGAAACTCGTCAAGTCGCATCAAGTTTTGATCGCCATCCGACGAAGATGTTTAATTAGTTTAATTTAGTTTGTAATTTTATCATTTATCATTTGTGTGAGCAATGCTCCAACAAAAAAACAATTGTTGTAATCTTCCTTCATTAATAAATAAAATTGTGTTTTCCATCCAAATATTTGCCGTAAATATCTCGCTTAGTGTAAATTCTTTGGAAATTTCTTTTCTTTACAATCATACTCATGCATCATACTTTGATTTAAGTCTATCATCTAGAGTCTAATCATTCACAGCTTTGAACCGTCATTTTCCGATAGAAAATTGTCAAGTCGTCGCGCCTTAGAGTTTCTCGATCGTCCGCACCAACCCGAACGCACGATACCGATCAAAAGAAGAAAAGTAATGGAGAATTTTGAGCAAGAAAACGTTGAACTCCGTAGTACGGTAACTACGCTATAAGAAGAAGTGGAGAGACTCACATCTTTGGTCAACTCGCCACACAAGAAAGTCAACAAGCATCGAGCAAAAAACCAAATAGCAACTTCAGAGGATACTACTACTGGGCCAAATTCACCAAGAGTTCACCTTTCAAAGATGCCGTAGGGCTATCCATGGGAATGCCTTTAACTTCGGCATTGGAGTTCGCCAACCGACTTCTCAAACAACCTCGCTTGAAATACCTACTTTGCAAAGAAAACGCTACATTCACTCCACAACGTGGAATAACTTTTCCACAAGTAACAATGTCGGTTTCTCAACCGATCATGTTGAACTCACCAGTGCACACTACCACCGAAGAAGTTCATCACACTCCAGAAATAACACGAACGCCGTGGTTCAATGGAAAATCTCCAGAACAACTCCTCAAAATGCAGCTTGAGATAAAAACAATTCAAGGAAAGAATTGTTTGGGAAAACGCCAGATCTCTCGCTAGTCCTCGTAAAAATATCACAAATTCAAAATCCTTGATTTTGAAAAGTACAAAGGAATTCTTGTCCTCGTAGTCATCTTACAATGTATGCTAGGAAAATGTCTACGCACAATGAGGATCATCACCGTTAATTCATTACTTCCGTGATAGTCTCACCGTGCACTAAAGTGGTACATGGGTTTAGACAAAGACGAATATCCAAACATTCAACGACTTAGGTAAAGCCTTCGACAGAATACAAATTCAACTTGATATGGCTCTCGATAGGGATCAACTCCGCCCATATCTCAAAAGGAAAGAGAGACATTCAAGGAATATGCAACGATGGAGGGAAATTGCCCAAGTCAACCCGCCTTGGAAGAGAAAGAGATGACTAAGGTATTCTTGAATACTCTAAACTCATTCTATTATGAGCGAATGATCGCTAGCGCCCGAGACTTCAACGAAATGGTAAGCATGGGAATGCGACTAGAAGAAGGGGTCTGACAGACGCCTAACCAAGGAAGTAGGATCTTCTAGTAATACCAAGAAAGTTGGAACCGCTTCCCAAGGAAAAAGAACATGACGTAGGAATGGTATCCCGAGGGAACCACGCAAGAATGTCATTCAACAACGATGTAGCCCATAGCACCCTCGTCAACACAACCCGTGAATTGCTCCGCATTTCAACAAAATCAACAAGCTCAATTTCGCCAACAGCTCAGCCACAACCAAACCAGACGCGGTCACTCGGTCGACCCAATTCCCATGACGACACGGAACTTTACCACCGATAGAAAGGAATCTAATACAAACAAGGTTACCACCTCCATCCCCCGAAAACTACCATGGTGGTACAAAGTCGACATGTCTTGCCCTTTTCACCAAGGGCACCGTGCCATGACCTTGAGCATTGCATAGCATCAAGGCGTATACGTAGATTAGTGAAGGCTAATCTTCTTTCCTTCGTAAACACAAGTCCGAATGTGCAAGCTAATCCACTTCCTACCATAGTGGACACTCAATGAATCTAATGCTAAGGAATACGCATGTACCTTGTCACGTATGTAAACTTAGTCAAAGGAAACTTGGTGCATCTTCATGAAGCATACAACTACGAGCACCTTCACTAAGCATGATTATGCAGCTTGCTATATCCGCCCAAGAATATCCATGGATGTCCCACCATAAGAGCGATATTCAAGATTTGTTAGACATCGTGATTTACAAATCTACGTAAACCGAGATGACCATGACGTAAATACAATAGGGCATTTTCCGATGAGCTTTTAGTCTCGATATCAACTCGAAGATCCCAAGTAAACGCCAGGATCCCTTGTTTCAATGCACCGATCGATCAATTCAAAGATATGTCCTTGCAAAGAACGTGAAAACCGCCACCCGTTTGGGATACCTGGGAGAACCAAGTGGCAAATACGACTACATGGTGAAATACTCGTAAAGCTCAAAATCCGGATCGAAGATATCCAACCCACAGATGGGTGATGACTTTGACTATCCTAGTCAATCGTAAGAGGAATACTGCCTTCTCAAACTAATCAATGATCGAGGTCCCAAATAAAGATCTCTGCTTCAACACGTCTGTGGATTTCACCAAGCTAGATCCTCGTTACCACTACATCAACATGATCATCAAGATCAAGAGTATGATTCAGATACGATGCGGAAAGTGTCACGACAACGAGTCTCTTCACTTCAAGACCGGAAGGAACATCCCCAAGATTCAACACAAAGATCAACAGAAGTACAAAGGCTATCTCTCATACTTCCCGATCCGTTAATCAAGAAGATCGCTTTAGCAAAGACCAAAGGCAAAGGCCATCGTCCGTAGTCTTCAAAGCCTCACCAAAGAATCAAAGTTTACTCAAGGGTTAAACCAAGCGGAAAATTACCCGAGTACCTCGATTTCCAAGGAGTTCGCACTATTGGAAACCCGCTGAAGTTAGGACTAATGTTCATAGCTCTAAGTAGTTTATCTTTGCTTTTTTGAACTCCGCCGCCAAAGCGAAGAGATGTTTTATAGGGTTTAGCTTTTAAATAATTTCTTTGTCTTGCCCAAGACAAATGAGTTTGTATTTTAGGCCCTGCTCATATTGTGAAACATAAATAAAATGCGTTGTTTTGTTTCCACACTGTGTTTATTTTCATTTTACCCTTTCCTAAAATGATAATAAAAAAAACATAAAAAAATCTTCAAAAATCATAATGAAAAATTAATCAACACTTTCACATTAACTTTCAAAAAAAATGATGATAAAACTTTTTAATCAAACATAAATCAAAAATGCAGATTAAACAAATGGACAAATCCATTGAAAGCAGTAACTCTACACTCTTTCTCAACTTTGAAATTCCCTGTGAATTCGCTGAAGAAGAAGTTGAAGAAGAGATCCCGGATGAAATTTCTAGACTGCTAAAGCACGAGGAAATGATCATTCAGCCTCACAAAGAACCTCTAGAAGCAATTAACTTGGGTTCTGAGAAAGATGCAAAAGAAGTAAATATCGGAGCTTCACTCAACAGCAGTATCAAAGGCAAACTGATAAGTCTTCTCAAAGAATACGTTGATGTGTTTGCTTGGTCCTACCAGGACATGCCGGGTTTGGATACCAAAGATCGTGAGCATCACTTCCGTTAAGACGAATGTCCGCCAGCTTACAAAATCGAGGAGAGTTCATGCCGAAATGGTCGAGAAAATTAAAAGGAAGTTCAAAACACACCGGTTTCCTTATCACTCGAGTATCCTCAATGGCTAGCCAACATAGTACCGATCCAAGAAAGATGGAAAGGTCGAATGTGTGACTACCGAGATCCGAACAAAGCTAGTCCAAAGACGATTTCCCACTTCCGCATATCGACATGCTAGTGGATAGTACCGCCAAATTCAACGCCTTTTCCTTCATGGATGGTTTCTCCGTTATAATCGATCGTAATGGCTCCAAGACATGGAGAAGACATCTTCATCACGCCATGGGCACTTTTTGCTACAAGGTAATGCCATTTGATTAAAGAATGCAAAGAACTTACCGAGGGCAATGACTACTCTCTTCATGATATGATGCAAAAGAGATCGAGGTCTACGTGACGACATGATAGCAAAGTCCGACAATCAAGAGGAACATATAGACTATCTCTTAAAGTTGTTTCAACGACTAAGGAAGTTTCATCTACCAATCCTAACAAATGTACCTTTGGGGTAAGATCAAAACTCCTAGGTTTCATCGTCAACAAAGAGGAATTGAAGTCGACCGACAAAGTCAAGGCTATTCAGAAATGCCTACACCACATACGAAAAGCAAGTAAGAGGATTTCTTGACGGTTGAATTACATCTCCGATTTATCTCTCGATGATCGCCACCTGGGCCGATATTCAAGCTTCTCCGCAAAGATCAAAAGGTAGTGTGGATAAGATTGCCAAAGAGCATTTGACAAGATCAAAGAATACCGCCGTAACCACCAATACCGATCCCTCCAAAGGAAGGAAGACCATTGATCATATACCCACCGCACTAGAAGAGTCCATGGGTGATTGGACAACAAGACGAAACCGGAAGGAGCATGCCATCTACTACCCGAGTAAGAAGTTCACAGATCGTGAAACTCATCCATGCTCGAGAAAACATGTCAGGCTTTGGTATGGGCTTCAAAACGCCTTCGCCAATACATGATCAATCACACGACTTGGTTAATATCCAAAATGGATCCTATCAAGCACGATTTGAGAAGCCCGCCTTAACCGGAGAATCGCCGATGGCAAATGCTACTATCCGAATATGACATCCAATACCGCACTCGTAAAGCTTAAAGGAAGCATTCTCACGATCACTTGGCTTATCACCACCAACGAATACCAATCTCTCAAGTTTGATTTCCCACGAGGATGTTATGTACTTGAAGATGAAAGATTGTGACGAACCGCACACGGAGAAGGACCGATCCGTAATCCGATGGGGCCTAGTCTTCGATGGAGTCAGAATGTTTTGGTAATGGAATCGGGGCATCATCACTCCCGAGGGTTCTCATATCCCGCTTTTCCCAGATTGCTATTTAATTGCACCAACAACATAGCGTAATATGAAGCATGCATCATGGGTATCAAGAAGCTATCGACTGAGGATCAAGATCCTTGATATATATGGAGATTCACCTCGTGATCAATCAAATTAAAGACAAGTATGAAACTCATCATCTTGGTCTAATTCCTTACAGAGATTATGCAAGACGGTTGTTGACTTTCTTCAACAAAGTTGAACTGCATCATATCCCTCGAGATCAAAATCGGATGGCAGACGCCTTGGCTACTCTATCTTCCATGTTCAAAATCAACGATTGGAATGATATGCCCAGACCGACGCCTTGAAAGACCGCATATGTGTTCGCAAAGCCGACGATAAGCCGTGGTTTCACGACATCAAACGTTTCCTTCAAACACGAGAGTACCCACTCGGGGCATCGTACAAGGATAAGAAATCTCTAAGGAGGCTTTCCAAGAATTTCTTCCTCAATGAAGATATTCTATACAAAAGAAACTTCGACATGGTTCTGCTCAGATGCGTCGACAGACAAGAAGCAAATACGATCATCCATGAAATGCATGAAGGATCCTTTGGAACCCATTCAAATGGGCATGCAATGTCTAGAAAAATCTTGAGAGCAGGATACTATTGATAACGATGGAATCGATTGTCGCAAACACGCCAAAAGATGTCACAAGTGCCGATCTACGCAGATAAGATCCATGTGCCTCCGACTCTACTCAACGCTCTCTCCTCTCCGTGGCCGCTCTCCATGTGGGCATTGACATGATTGGAATGATTGAACCAAAAGCGCCCAACGGACATCGCTTCATTCTGTGGCTATTGATTACTTCACCAAATGGGTCAAGCAAGATTCACGCCAACGCCACAAGACAAGTGGTTGTGAGGTTCATCAAGAACAACCTCATTTGCCGATATGGAATTCCAAGTAAGATCATTATCGACAATGGATCAAACTTGAACAACAAAATGATGAAAGAACTGTGTGAGGAATTCAAGATCGAGCATCATAACTCGCCTCCTTACCGCCAAAGATGAACGGCTTGAAGCCGCCAACAAGAACATCAAAAGATCATCCAAAATGGTCATCACTTACAAAGACCGGCACGAATGTCGCCATTTGCTCGCATGGGTATCGACCAAGACGCACTTCAACAGGGCAACTCCTTTTCTCTAGTATACGGCATGGAAGCAAGGTTCTCGTAGAAGTTGAGATCCCGCCAATGAGAGTTCTCATGGAAACTAAGCTATCCGAGGTCGAATGGTGTCAAAGCAGATACGACCAATTGAACTTAATTGAAGAAAAGCGCCGACCGCCTCGTGTCACGCATAACTCTATCAAAGAAGAATGAAGAAAGCTTTCGACAAAAAGGTCCGACCTCGTGAATTCCGAGAAGGCGACTGCTTAAAAAGATTCCTTTTCAAATGATTCTAGGGCAAATGGACTCCTAATTACGAAGGCCCATACATCGTCAATAGAAGCTTCTCAAGCTATGACTCTCACAACCATGGACGGCGATGAACTCCGACTCGTGAATGCCGACGCAGCCAAGAAATACTTTGTCTAAAAACAAAAGAACACTGATAAGTCGAAAACCCAAAAGGCGGCTTAGGCAAAATGAGCCTCGATGGATTGAAAACCGAAAAGGCGATCCAGCAAAAATTAGAGACAATAAATGAATTATCCCGATAGATCGAAACCCGAAAAGGCGATCTAGGCAAAACAAGGATACAAAACGACAAAGTAATGCAGTACCAGATTTTGTCTACATGAAGAATTTTCCATCAACGGATCTTCAATCAACTCTTCAAGCAACAAGCACTTGAATTCAAAGTTGTTAGGATAGTAGTGGTTATTTGCTTTCAATGTAGCCTTTTCCCAATAAATTATCATTTCCAACTTTTGTAAATAGTTCATGGAATCACGCCTTTGGTCGATTACCATTCTATTCAATAAATTTGAGCCTTGGCCGCTTTGTTTGCAATTCCTACTTTATTCTGCTTTTGCAAAATAACGCTTTTATTGTGAAAATCACTTTTGAAACTAAAATGTTTTAAATGAATTTTACTTCAAAATTTTGAAACAAAAGCAAAATTCTCCTTTGAAACTATGAACACGGAAATAACTTCAACTGCTTCTCCAAGAGTGTTTCGATCCCTGAGTCGCCAATCCATGCTAGCCTTCTCCTCATCGAATCATCAAAGGACGGTATTCTTATCCAAAAGAATCCCGATCAAGTTGCCAATAAAATACCTCTCGGAAAGTTTAAAACATGCAACTCAAATTCTTCATTAGTGAATATCCGCACCATTGTCGCAATTTTCACCAAGTATTTGTTCGAATCGTGACGCGTCCTTTTCCCAAATATCCCTTTAGTGTCTTTGTCAAGTATTGTTAGCATGCATATAACATTCATGACATTCATACATAATAGCATCATTCATTGCATTTTTGCATCTCTCAAAATGTTTGCTTCCAAATCATCGGTATAAATCATGCTTACTCATACGAGTACAAGTCTGCTCCTCAGAGAATATCTCCAAATGTAAAAGATACTTTTTCTTTGTTTCCAACGGAGTATTCCCAAACAGAAAGGATATGTCTTCCTTTTTCCCCGGCAAAGTCCCCAAACAGAGAAATGCATTTTCTTCTCTCTATCATATTCTCCAGCTGAGATTATCTCTCATTGGGAACAATGTCTTGATTAACTTCTTTCTCTCCAGTTCATTCCTGGATAGAACACTGTCTGTTATTCACAAAGCTGAATACGCAACAATTCATTTCTCAAGATTTACCTTGTTATAGTTATCACTTTGCTGATAATTGGTAACATCTTCAAAATTCATTACCATAAACTATCACAGAGCTGATAATTGGTAATATCATTTCACTTACCTTAAACATTGTCACAAGGCTGACAGAAGGTAATCTTTTTGCTTCCCAAAACGAAACAGATGTTCACATTTTCTGTGAATCAATCTTTCCCCAACAGGGACGTATTCACAAATTTCCCTTCACTGTGTCATTTCTTTGATATCCTTTAGGGGGAAACTTTTAATCATTTTGCATCATCCGCATCTTTTGGTATCTTAGGTCCAAATTTTATGATTCTAATATTTAAGTCTCTTTACACCTATCAAAACGAAGATATTCATCTTCATCTTTCAGGTTAAAGAAACTTAAATAGGGGCATCTGTCATACCCCAAATTTTGACCTAATATACCACCTTACATTTGCATCATTTCATAACTAATAGTTCGCATAAAGATTAATCTGTATAGCATTCACGTGTCAAAATTAGGGTTTCATCGATTTTCATCTAATTCAAGAGCTAACCAATTAGGGTTTGAGATTTTCTCACTCCATTTGATCTATCTTGATCAAATCATCAGCTTTCAATCCTCAGATATCCATTTCTCTCACAGATCAATCGAGGATCGACCAATTAGGGTTTTGATCTGCATGAGAATTCTCCGACTTTTGAACAAGAAATGACTTTTTGGATAGAGATTGGTCATTATATCTTAGATACAACATCTTGACCTAATTTCTCGATTCAAAACATCACAGAGGTTCACAAACTTCATCAGTCAATTTCAGAAACGTCTGATGAAATTTCATCTGCACAGAAAAGTCAAACTTTGACTTTTGGTCAAATTTTTCAAAACAAAACTTTTTCCATCATCAAAATACTTCACATGATCCATCATGATCATAAAAATCAAAGAATTTGAAAAGTCAACAAAAGTCAAAGTTTTCATACTTAGAAATTTTTCTAAGTGTTGAAATTTCTTACTTTTTCCAAACTTCAAGCCATTTTTTCACCTAGTTCCAATTGGAATTTGAAAAAACTCAAAACATGAAAGTTGTAGCTTGTGGAAAGATCTTTCCAAAATGTCCAAGAACTCTCAAATCCATGGAGTCTAGCTATACTTTTGAAATTGAAACATAAGGCTCCATGAAACTTGATTTTCAAAGTTCAAAACATCAAATTATAGGTCATTTTTGTGTTTCTTCATCTAGAAGCTTTCTAACCTTGCCAAGTGGATGGATGAACTGATAAATTTCAGCCTAGAGTGATAATTGAAAGGATTGGATCAAAATGTAAAAATATAGCACATGGTGAAAAAGGAAGTTTCCTTTTGCAAATACCATTCTTGCCTCTAAGTTATCTTTGAATCACCAAAAGCTTGTCCTTCTTTGCCTAACATTTCGTAACTTGTTGCCTATAAAAGGATGACATTTCAAGCTCAAACGACACCAAAAACATTGCAAAATCCATGCTTTCTTTCTCTTTCTTGAAAATTAAGTAACATAGTGCAAAATTGCCAAACTTGCATTTTTTGAAATTCATTAAAACATGGTAAATTTTGGTGTCTAACATGTTTCAAGATCAACATGTAACTTGTTTGTAACTTAGAATCAAACTAAAACAACTGAAAAACATTTTGAATTTCATGCTCATGAACTTGTACAACCGCCTAAGCTTTAATTTGGATTTTGGTGAGCAATTGATGTTCTAATCACTCAAACATCATCACCATACTCCATGGACGAGGCGCACCATTAATCCCGAATCAGAACACTCTTAACCCCGGATTTTCATTTTAAGTGACGTAGGTTGACTTGGTTGGAGAGATCGGAGCAAGTTCAAAGCAAGTAGGCCATCCACAAAGCTTCCATACATGCCGATGGTGTAGCAACTTAAACCAATCTCGAAACACGCTAGCATCGATTTCGATCCTCACTTTTCCGTGTATACATATGAACTGCGATTCTTTGAACCAATTGAAAAAGCTCGGCCAATCTTTTTCTCGCACTCTAACGATCATTAACCCTCAACAAAATCAAAGAATCATCAAACCTTCATCATTTAATTTGAGTTTTTCGATTAGGTTCATAAGTGTTCTTCAAACCAAAACGCTCGGGTTTAATATAAATGAAATTAACATGCATAATCATATTCGTGGTACAAAACCGAGCAACTTTGATGTTTACATCATTGGATTTCATTGAGAAACAAAGATTTTAGGTTGAATTCATCAAACTGAAAATCAAACCACGAACCCAGAACTGCTCGCTGTGTTCTTGATGTTCTTCATTTTTCAAATATTCAAAATTTCCACTCTTTTGTCTACGCGTGTTTTAATCCACTCAACACAGATGCGCGTTTGGTCTAGTGGTTCCTGGCTTGCCTTTAAGTCTTTCTGCCACGTGCCCCACCTCATGGTCATGGGTTCAAAACCCACCAAGACCATTCTTTTTACAAAACTTCAAATTTTTCATGTTTTTTATCAAACTTTCACAATTTTTTTGACCAATCAAAACTTCTCATTTTGAGATGATTTTTTAAACACTTGTCAATAAATACATCTATTTTGTGATAGTGCAAAAATTTTCAGAAAAAACTTTCATCTGATTAAATTTTAATCGAGCCGAAAACGACGTTCTGAACACTTTTCAAACCTCCTTTTAAGGTGAATTTTTTCAAGTTTTCAACTTCCGATTTTTTTCAAAACTTCTCATAAATGAACTTAACATTTCAAAACATTTCAAAATCATTTTTCAAAACATTTCATCAAACTTGCATCTTTTTTGCCATGATTGATCCGATTTAAACGATAAAACTGATTTCGTCTTCTCTCGAATTTCTCGATCGATCATGGGCCTCCCTTATGGTGTAAGTCCCAATCCTTTATGTACATATTTAGTTTTACTTGTACATACTCAAATTATCATTGTTAATATTCAAACATAAACAAATTTCTTTCGCTTGTTTTCATTCGCTTGTCTATACCAATCCATTGGTTCTAAAGGAAGGTTTCTCCCGAGCAAAATTTCTTTTAACCAATGGGCCTCCATCACTGTAAGTCCCATAACATTCTTTTATGTACATAATATTTCTTTGTACATATCAAAACTTTCCAAACACATACAAATTTTCATCTCGTATATAACATGTATATTTTTTTCAAAACCTTTATCCGTACATAACATGATACTTTTTCAAAACCTTTATCCGTATATAATGTATACTCTTTCTTTTGAAAATACTTTTACGTATAAACTTTGATCAATCATTTTGTTTCATCTGACATTTTACATCGAATACCATTGGTATTGAAAGGAGCATTATTCCCCGTGAAACTTTCAAATCAATGGGCCTCCCTTACGTAAGTCCCAACCTCCTATGTACATCCATCTTTGTCTGCATATAAAAACTCGCTCGTATACATATTCATTTCCTACACGCTCAAACTTGTGAATAATCAAGTTACGCTGCTTTAAACGCTCGCTTCACGTACACTTGTTTATATTCCATAAATCATGTAAATAAACATCATGCATTGTTTATATTTCCTTCATAAACTCCCGTGAATACATATCACACACACACACTGCTTATACCTAATAAATAACATAATAATTAGACTAATCAATAGGTTTCCTAGTTTAGCCTCCGCTGGCTTCATACAAGACAACTCATCACCACTGAGTTTAGCCTCCGCTGGGCTTCATACAAGATAACTTATCCCCAAGATGGGTCACCTTTCTGGGCTTTATACAAAGAAACTCTCCCCACGTAGTTAGCCTCCGCTTAGGCTTCAGATAAGATAACACTGCTGAGTCACCTCCTCTTGGGCTTCGCTCAAAAGAACTCCTCATTGAGTTTAGCCTTCTGGGCATCATACAATGAAAGAGACAGAAATCTCTTAATGCCTCCTATTGGGCTTCCAATACAAAGAATCACCCGCTAAGATAGAACCCCGAAAGGATGGTTTCCTGAAATCACTTTCAAATTCCCAGAGTAAAATTTCCTGAAATTGCTCTTATTCGTAAAAGGATGGTTTCTGAAATCCTTTCAAGCCAAAAACACCATACCCTATAGCTTCCTCTCGAGCTTCATACAAGGACCTCGATGACCCTAATGCCTCCTCTGGCTAATAATAAAGGACCCACGGGCTTCTTAAAAGCATCCCTTTAATCCAATCAATTTCTCCTTGAGATTTAGACATCTATCATCTCTATGGAAGAAGTATCTCATCCATCACATCACATACAGTCAAAACTTTTCAAACTTTTTTTAAATTCTTTTCAAACAAAAAAACGTCTATTAACAGTAAGTGGTAACGCTTGTACACTCAAGCAAAACACCCAATACTTACAGTTAAAAGATTCAATCATCTTTTTCAAACATCTTTCTTAAACATGTAAGTGGTAACGCTTGTACACTCAAGCAAAACACCTAATACTTACGATTTAAAGATTTTAATCAATCAAACTTTTCAAAAATGTATGTGATGAAATAGATTAGATACATTTTTCATTAAGATGACATTTGTCTGCTCTTACTAACATCCCGCTGCTTTCCACTAGCATAAGTGGAACTACGATTGCTCGACTTTCTCAACATCCTTTGAGAATACGTAGGCACAAGGTCTCATCCTTGCCGAGCAAATTTCTATCTCCCTCGCACCAAACAAACCATAGAACCTTGATCCGAGCTACAAATGCTCGATTCCCACTAGGATATGTATGCGTAAGATCCATGATCTTTGCGAGCACAATAATAACAAAACCTAGAATCCCACATAATCTACTTCTTAAAATCCCAAAGGAGAAACTTTCCCAATCATAGAAATAGCAATTAAAACATACAAACATATCAAACATATTCATATATAAAGTCAGAGATAACTACATATATTTAGGGTGCTCCATCTATTCCCTTTATATACCAATCCCCTTACTCGAATCTCCCAATGCGTTATGTCTAGTTTGCGCTAGTCGTTACGCATACCAATATCAATTGAGGGTATTTCATTTCCCTTTTCATAATCATTAAATCATCTTTCTTGTGTTGAAAATAATAAAGCTTGATGCTCATGCATCTTTATAAACAAATCAAAAGATTTAAATCGTATGCATGTAAGATCCGAACTCACGTCAGATCCTCAAAGCCACCTTTAACGCGAACAGAAAATGGCGACACTGGGAGAACTGAAACTTTGATTTTTCAAAAAAAAAAACTCTCGAGAGCACCAAGCTTTTTTTTTTTTTCAAAAGAAAAGAAAGGGATAAGCTTTTCATATTTTGCATATATCTGCTTTTTCTTTATTGTATGTTTCATGATTTCACTTGATGGAAAGAAATCCTAACCCGGATTTAAGAAACATTTTAAGATCTAGGTGGAGGTATTAATACGTGAGCGCTCAATGCTTTCGGTTAATATTTCCCGCAGGGAGGTTGTCTTGAGGGTATTGTGTTTAGCAAGTAATTGCGAAATGCTGTATTTTAGGGAACTTAAGAAGTCGAGTGGATCAGAACACATAAACCATCCTCGCCATTAGGATGTAGTAAATTATTCGGTGTAAGCCTAGAGTAATTGTCATGCGATACTACGATCAAAGTAGTTTCTTGAAAATGTTATTGACCATCGAGTATTCAACAAATCCAATAATGTTTTGAAGGGGAGTGTTGAGCTCAGATATCGCAGAACCCGCTTCACGTATAAAAAGCCCTTAGAACTTAACCCCGTTGATTCTTATCGTTGGCTTCATGCTCGTGACTTTGAACGCTTGACCGTGTGTATAACTACTAACCATGTTTGCCGCATTCATGCATTCATTCATTCATTCATAAAAACAAAAAAAACTTCATTTCTCTTCCCATTTCCAAAGAATTTAGAGATGTTTTCTTTGTAAAATATTTTAGGTTAGAGTGATGGACGTCAGAGGAAGATTCACCAAAAGATACAGTTTTAGAATTCCTGATGTAGGAAAGTTGAAAGAGTTAGCATCCTTGGTAGAAGATCCCTCGGATTTCAGAAAACGCTATGGAACTCTTTTAACCCTTCTGAACGCTAACGTCGATGAAGGACTTCTCAAAACCTTCGTTCAATTCTACGATCCAATCTATCGCTGTTTCACTTTCCTTGAGTATCAGTTGATGCCTACTTTGGAAGAGTATGCGATATCCTAGGAATCTCAAGATCGACAAAGTGCCTTTCAATGGTTTGAAGCCATTCCTAAGTCACAAGTCATTGCAACAATGACTCATTTAAAGAAATCGAGATAGACAAAACCTAACTACCAGAGGAAAACTCTTAGGACTAACTTCAAAGTTCCTAATGGAGAAGGCTCTCAAATTCTCGAACCCGTAGTATGGTAGCCTTTGAAGCTATTTTAGCTTTACTCCTCTATGGATTGGTGTTGTTTCAACGTCCCAAATTTCGCTGATATCAACGCCATAAGGATCTTTCGATTGGAAATCCTGCCCCACTCGCTTGGTGATACGACGCCTCTATTCATCATAGGAATCGCAAGGAGACGGAACTATCGTGTGTGTACTGCTTTTCAAATGGATTGTCTCACACCGCCTAAATCTCCTATCTTCCGCGAAACAAAGACGAGTGGCATTGGTCCGTAAGACTCATGTCTCTAACAAACGATTTATATCCATTGGTATACCTTGGCAAACAATGAGATGGAAATCATTGAGAGTCATGGAGAATTTGCCAACGCACTTCTCATTGGTACGAAAGGAGGAATCAACTACAACCCATTCCTAGCAAAACGTCACCGGATACGAAATTCGTAAACCTCCTGCTTTACAAGAGAAAGCTACTTCTATCATGAAGGAGAGGATTCCCAGGATCAAGGCTAGGATGATCAAAGCTTGGCATCACATCCGAAAGAAAGGAAAAGGTTAGGCAAAGAATTGTATAGCCATGGAAACCTACACTTCTTGGATAAAGAAGAGAGCGAAGGAATTTCAATGCCTTACGCTTATGAGGATCCCATGTTCTCACCGCCCAAATCAACAAATTTTCCCGCTGGTGGAGAATACCAAGAAGCCTTGACCAAGATAAGGTTTGAGAAAGAAGCTTTGGAAAACAAATTCCTTAAGACTAACCTTGAGAATAAGAAGCTCAAGAAGCAAGTCAAAGATCATGAAAAGACGCCTACTTCCGTGATGAATGGCTCATGGAGAAAGATGAGAGATTCGCCGTAGGATAACGCCATCCGTAAATACGCCAAGGAAAGGAAAAGAAAGCTCGAGGAAATGACAACCAAGAAGCCCGCTCCCAACGAGTGGAAGAGAGTCATTAGCAAGCTAAAAGCCGAGAAAGCCAAACTAAAAGCTCACTATGGGAAGGAAACTCGTCAAGTCGCATCAAGTTTTGATCGCCATCCGACGAAGATGTTTAATTAGTTTAATTTAGTTTGTAATTTTATCATTTATCATTTGTGTGAGCAATGCTCCAACAAAAAAACAATTGTTGTAATCTTCCTTCATTAATAAATAAAATTGTGTTTTCCATCCAAATATTTGCCGTAAATATCTCGCTTAGTGTAAATTCTTTGAAATTTCTTTTCTTTACAATCATACTCATGCATCATACTTTGATTTAAGTCTATCATCTAGAGTCTAATCATTCACGCTTTGAACCGCCATTTTCCAGAGAAAATTGTCAAGTCGTCGCTGCCTAGAGTTTCTCGATCGCGTCCGCACCAACTCGAACGTACGATACCAGATCAAAAAGAAGAAAAGTAATGGAGAATTTTGAGCAAGAAAACGTTGAACTCCGTAGTACGGTAACTACGCTACAAGAAGAAGTGGAGAGACTCACATCTTTGGTCAACTCGCTGCCACAACAAGAAAGTCAACAAGCAAGATCGAAAGCAAAAACCAAATAGCAACTTCAGAGGATACTACTACTCCGGCCAAAACAACAAGAGTTCACCTTTCAAAGATGCCGAGGGCTATCCATGGGAATGCCTTTAACTTCGGCATTGGAGTTCGCCAACCGACTTCTCAAACAACCTCGCTTGAAATACCTACTTTGCAGCAAAACGCTACATTCACTCCACAACGTGGAATAACTTTTCCACAAGTAACAATGTCGGTTTCTCAACCGATCATGTTGAACTCATTGTGAGCACACTACCACCGACGAAGAAGTTCATCACACTCCGAAATAACACGAACGCCGTGGTTCAATGGAAAATCTCCGTGAACAACTCCTCAAAATGCAGCTTGAGATAAAAACAATTCAAGGAAAGAATTGTTTGGGAAAAGCGCCAGATCTCTCGCTAGTCCCTCGTAAAATATCACAAATTCAAAATCCCGATTTTGAAAAGTACAAAGGAATTCTTGTCCTCAAAGTCATCTTACAATGTATGCTAGGAAAATGTCTACGACAATGAGGATCATCACCGTTAATTCATTACTCCGTGATAGTCTCACGGTGCCGCACTAAAGTGGTACATGGGTTTAGACAAAGACGAATATCCAAACATTCAACGACTTAGGTAAAGCCTTCAGACAAGAATACAAATTCAACTTGATATGGCTCCCGATAGGGATCAACTCCGCCCATATCTCAAAAGGAAAGAGAGACATTCAAGGAATATGCGAACGATGGAGGGAAATTCGCCCAAGTCAACCCGCCTTGGAAGAGAAAGAGATGACTAAGGTATTCTTGAATACTCTAAACTCATTCTATTATGAGCGAATGATCGCTAGCGCCCCGAGACTTCAACGAAATGGTAAGCATGGGAATGCGACTAGAAGAAGGGGTCTGACAGACGCCTAACCAAGGAAGTAGGATCTTCTAGTAATACCAAGAAAGTTGGAACCAGCTTCCCAAGGAAAAAGAACATGACGTAGGAATGGTATCCCGAGGAAACCACGCAAGAATGTCATTCAACAACGATGTAGCCGCCATAGCACCCTCTGTCAACACAACTCCGTGAATTGCTCCGCACTTCAACAAAATCAACAAGCTCAAAACGCAACAGCTCAAGCCACAACCAAAACCGACGCCCGGTCACCTGCGACCCAATTCCCATGACGACACGGAACTTTACCCTACCGATAGAAAGGAATCTAATACAAACAAGGTTACCACCTCCATCCCCGAAAACTACCATGGTGGTACAAAGTCGACATGTCTTGCCTTTTCACCAAGGGCACCGTGCCATGACCTCGAGCATTGCATAGCATCAAGGCGTAAGTACGTAGATTAGTGAAGGCTAATCTTCTTCCTTCGTAAACACAAGTCCGAATGTGCTAATCCACTTCCACCATAGTGGACACTCAAAGAATCTAATGCTAAGGAATACAGCAGTACCTTGTCACGTATGTAAACTTAGTCAAAGGAAACTTGGTGCATCTTCATGAAGCATACAAACCATGAGCACCTTCACTAAGCATGATTATGCGTTGCTATATCCTCCAAGAATATCCATGGATGTCCCACCATAAGAGCAGATATTCAAGATTTGTTAGACATCGGTGATTTACAAATCTACGAAACCGAGATGACCATGACGTAAATACAATAGGGCATTTTCCGCATGAGCTTTTAGTCTCGTATATCAACTCAAGATCCCAAGTAAACGCTAGGATCCCTTGTTTCAATGCACCGACCGATCAATTCAAAGATATGTCCTTGCAAAGAACGTGAAAACCGCCATCCCCGAAGTTTGGGATACCTTGGGAGAACCAAGTGGCAAATACGACTACATGGTGAAATACTCGCGCGTAAAGCTCAAAATCCGGATCGAAGATATCCAACCCATGTGATGGGGTGATGACTTTGACTATCCTAGTCAATCGAAGAGGAATACTGCCTTCTCAAACTAATCAATGATCGAGGTCCCAAATAAAGATCTCTGCTTCAACACGTCTGTGGATTTCACCAAGCTAGATCCCGTTACCACTACATCAACATGATCATCAAGATCAAGAGTATGATTCAGATACGATGCGGAAAGTGTCACGACAACGAGTCTCTTCACTCCAAGACCGGAAGGAACATCCCCAGATTCAACACAAAGATCAACAGAAGTACAAAGGCTATCTCTCATACTTCCCGATCCGTTAATCAAGAAGATCGCTTTAGCAAGACCAAAGGCAAAGGCCATCGCCCGTAGTCTTCAAAGCCTCGCCACCAAAGAATCAAAGTTTACTCAAGGGTTAAACCAAGCGGAAAATTACCCGAGTACCTCGATTTCCAAGGAGTTCGCACTATTGGAAACCCGCTGAAGTTAGGACTAATGTTCATAGCTCTAAGTAGTTTATCTTTGCTTTTTTGAACTCTCGCCCAAAGCGAAGAGATGTTTTATAGGGTTTAGCTTTTAAATAATTTCTCTTTGTCTTGCCCAAGACAAATGAGTTTGTATTTTAGGGCCCTGTTCATATTGTGAAACATAAATAAAATGCGTTGTTTTGTTTCCACACTCTGTGTTTATTTTCATTTTTACCCTTTTCCGGAAATGATAATAAAAAAAAACATAAAAAAATCTTCAAAAAAATCATAATGAAAAATTAATCTGCAACACTTTCACATTAACTTTCAAAAAAAAATGATGATAAAAACTTTTTTTTAATCAAACATAAATCAAAAATGCAGATTAAACAAATGGACAAATCCATTGAAAGCAGTAACTCTACACTCTTTCTCAACTTTGAAATTCCCTGTGAATTCGCTGAAGAAGAAGTTGAAGAAGAGATCCTGATGAAATTTCTAGACTGCTAAAGCACGAGGAAATGATCATTCAGCCTCACAAAGAACCTCTAGAAGCAATTAACTTGGGTTCTGAGAAAGATGCAAAAGAAGTAAATATCGGAGCTTCACTCAACAGCAGTATCAAAGGCAAACTGATAAGTCTTCTCAAAGAATACGTTGATGTGTTTGCTTGGTCCTACCAGACATGCCGGTTTGGATACCAAAGATCGTGGAGCATCACTTACCGTTAAGATCAGAATGTCCGCTTACAAAACCGAGGAGAGTTCATGCCGAAATGGTCGAGAAAATTAAAAGGAAGTTCAAAAACCGACGGGTTTCCTTATCACTCGAGTATCCTCAATGGCTAGCCAACATAGTACCGATCCAAGAAAGATGGAAAGGTCGAATGTGTCGACTACCGAGATCCGAACAAAGCTAGTCCAAAGACGATTTCCCACTTCCGCATATCGACATGCTAGTGGATAGATCGCCAAATTCAACGCCTTTTCCTTCATGGATGGTTTCTCCGGTTATAATCGATCGTAATGGCTCCCAAGACATGGAGAAGACATCTTCATCACGCCACGGGCACTTTTTGCTACAAGGTAATGCCATTTGATTAAAGAATGCAAAGAACTTACCGAGGGCAATGACTACTCTCTTTCATGATATGATGCAAAGAGATCGAGGTCTACGTGACGACATGATAGCAAAGTCCGATAATCAAGAGGAACATATAGACTATCTCTTAAAGTTGTTTCAACGACTAAGGAAGTTTCACTCCTCAATCCTAACAAATGTACCTTGGGGTAAGATCGAAAACTCCTAGGTTTCATCACCAAAGAGGAATTGAAGTTGACCGACAAAGTCAAGGCTATTCAGAAATGCCTACACCACATACGGAAAAGCAAGTAAGAGGATTTCTGACGGTTGAATTACATCTCCGATTTATCTCTCGATGATCGCACCGTGGCCGATATTCAAGCTTCTCCGCAAAGATCAAAAGGTAGTGTGATAAGATTGCCAAAGAGCATTTGACAAGATCAAAGCCGTAACCACCAATACCGATCCCTCCAAAGGAAGGAAGACCATTGATCATATACCTTACCGCACTAGAAGAGTCCATGGCTGACTTGACAACAAGACGAAACCGTAAGAAGGAGCATGCCATCTACTACCGAGTAAGAAGTTCACGATCGGAAACTCGTACTCCATGCTCGAGAAAACATGTCAGGCTTTGGTATGGGCTTCAAAACGCCTTCGCCAATACATGATCAATCACACGACTTGGTTAATATCCAAAATGGATCCTATCAAGCACGATTTGAGAAGCCCGCCTTAACCGGAGAATCGCCGATGGCAAATGCTACTATCCGAATATGACATCCAATACCGCACTCGTAAAGCTTAAAGGAAGCATTCTCCGATCACTTGGCTTATCACCAACGAATACCAATCTCTCAAGTTTGATTTCCGACGAGGATGTTATGTACTCAAGATGAAAGATTGTGACGAACCGCACACGAGAAGGACCGATCCGTAATCCAGATGGGGCCTAGTCTTCATGGAGCAAAATGTTTTGTAATGGAATTGGGGCGCCATCATCACTCCCGAGGGTTCTCATATCCCGCTTTCCGCCAGATTGCTATTTAATCGCACCAACAACATAGCGTAATATGAAGCATGCATCATGGGTATCAAGAAGCTATCGACTTGAGGATCAAGATCCTTGATATATATGGAGATTCAGTTGTGATCAATCAAATTAAAGACAAGTATGAAACTCATCATCTTGGTCTAATTCCTTACGTAGATTATGCAAGACATTGTTGACTTTCTTCAACAAAGTTGAATCGCATCATATCCTCGAGATCAAAATCGATGGCGACGCCTGGCTACTCTATCTTCCATGTTCAAAATCAACGATTGGAATGATATGCCCGACCGTGATCGACGCCTTGAAAGACCATATGTGTTCGCAATGTATTCGACGATAAGCCGTGGTTTCACGACATCAAACGCTTCCTTCAAACACGAGAGTACCCACTGGCATCGTACAAGGATAAGAAATCTCTAAGGAGGCTTTCCAAGAATTTCTTCCTCAATGAAGATATTCTATACAAAAGAAACTTCGACATGGTTCTCGCCGATGCCGACAGCAAGAAGCAAATACGATCATCCATGAAATGCATGAAGGATCCTTCGAACCCATTCAAATGGGCATGCAATGTCTAGAAAATCTTGAGAGGATACTATTGATAACGATGGAATCATTGCGCAAACACGCCAAAAGATGTCACAAGTGCCGATCTACGCAGATAAGATCCATGTGCCTCCGACTCTACTCAACGCTCTTCCTCTCCGTGGCCGCTCTCCATGTGGGCATTGACATGATTGGAATGATTGAACCAAAAGCGCCCAACGGACATCGCTCATTCTGGTGGCTATTGATTACTTCACCAAATGGGTCAAGCAAAGATCTTACGCCAACGCCACAAGACAAGTGGTGTGAGGTTCATCAAGAACAACCTCATTTGCCGATATGGAATTCCAAGTAAGATCATTATGACAATGGATCAAACTTGAACAACAAAATGATGAAAGAACTGTGAGGAATTCAAGATTGAGCATCATAACTCGCCTCCTTACCGCCAAAGATGAACGGCGTTGAAGCCGCCAACAAGAACATCAAAAGATCATCCAAAATGGTCATCACTTACAAAGACCGGCACGAAATCGCCATTTGCTCGCATGGGTATCGACCAAGACGCACTTCAACAGGGCAACCCTTTTCTCTAGTATACGGCATGGAAGCAAAGGTTCCCGTAGAAGTTGAGATCCCGCCAATGAGAGTTCTCATGGAAACTAAGCTATCCGAGGCCGAATGGTGTCAAAGCGATACGACCAATCAACTTAATCAAGAAAAGCACCACCGCCTGTGTCACGCATAACCTCTATCAAAGAAGAATGAAGAAAGCTTTCACAAAAAGGTCCGACCTCGAATTCGAGAAGGCACTGCTTAAAAAGATTCCTTTTTCAAAGATTCTAGGGCAAATGGACTCTAATTACGAAGGCCCATACATCGTCAATAAGCTCCGTGCATGACTCACAACCATGGACGATGAACTCCCGCACTCGTGAATGCCGACGCAAGAAATACTTTGTCTAAAACAAAAGAACAGGATAAGTCGAAAACCGAAAAGGGCGGCAAAATGAAAGCCTCGATGGATTGAAACCCCGAAAAGGCGATCCAAAAATTAGAGACAATAAAATGAATTATCCCGATAGATCGAAAACCCAAAAGGCGATCTAGGCAAAACAAGGATACAAAACGACAAAGTAATCCAATCACCAGATTTTGTCTACATGAAGAATTTTCCATCAATCGGATCTTCAATCAACTCTTCTCAACAAGCACACTTGAATTCAAAGTTGTTAGGATAGTAGTGGTTATTTGCTTTCAATGTAGCCTTTTCCTAATAAATTATCATTTCCAACTTTTAAATAGTTCATGGAATCACGCTTGGTCGATTACCATTCTATTCAATAAATTTGAGCCTCTTTGTTTGCAATTCCTACTTTATTCTGCTTTTGCAAAATAACGCTTTTATTGGAAAATCACTTTTGAAACTAAAATGTTTTAAATGAATTTTTACTTCAAAATTTTGAAACAAAAGCAAAATTCTCCTTTGAAACTATGAACACGAAATAACTTCAACTGCTTTCTCCAAGAGTGTTTCGATCCCATGAGTCGCCAACCGCTATGCAGCCTTCTCATCATCGAATCATCAAAGGACGATTCTTATCCAAAAGAATCCCGATCAAGTTGCCAATAAAATACCTCTCTGAAAGTTTAAAACATGCAACTCAAATTCTTCATTAGTGAATATCCACCATTGCCGCAATTTTCACCAAGTATTTGTTCGAATGACGCGGTCCTTTTCCCAAATATCCCTTTAGTGTCTTTGTCAAGTATTGTTAGCATGCATATAACATTCATGACATTCATACATAATAGCATCATTCATTGCATTTTTGCATCTCTCAAAATGTTTGCTTCCAAATCACCGTATAAATCATGCTTACTCATACGAGTACAAGTCTGCTCCCAAGAGAATATCTCCAAACGAAAAGATACTTTTTCTTTGTTTCAACGGAGTATTCCCAAACGTAAAGGATATGTCTTCCTTTTCGAAGTCCCCAAACAGAAATGCATTTTCTTCTCTATCATATTCTCCACCGAGATTATCTCATTGGGAACAATGTCTTGATTAACTTCTTTCTCTCAGCTCATTCGGATGTAACACGTCTGTTATTCACAAAGTCAATACGCAACAATTCATTTCTCAAGATTTACCTTGTTATAGTTATCACTTTGTCGATAATTGGTAACATCTTCAAAATTCATTACCATAAACTATCACAGAGTCGATAATTGGTAATATCATTTCACTTACCTTAAACATTGTCACAAGGTCGATGTATGTAATCTTTTGCTTCCCAAAACGAAATGATGTTCACATTTTCTCGTGAATCAATCTTTCCCAACAGGACGATTCACAAATTTCCCTTCATCGTGTCATTTCTTTGATATCCTTTGGGGAAACTTTTGATCATTTTGCATCATCCGCATCTTTTGGTATCTTAGGTCCAAATTTTAGATTCTAATATTTAAGTCTCTTTACACCTATCAAAACGAAGATATTCATCTTCATCTTCAAAGTTAAACTTAAATAGGCATCTGTTATACCCCAAATTTTGACCTAATATACCACCTTACATTTGCATCATTTCATAACTAGTTCGCAAACATTAATCTGTATTGCATTCTGTGTCAAAATTAGGTTGCATCATTTTCATCTAATTCAAGAGCTAACCAATTAGGGTTTGATATTTTCTCACTCCATTTGATCTATCTTGATCAAATCATCGCCTTTCAATTCGATATCCATTTCTCTCGCATCAATCGAGGATCGACCATTAGTGGTTTTGATCGGCATGAGAATTCTCGACTTTTGAACAAGAAATGACTTTTTGGATGAGATTGGTCATTATATCTTAGATACAACATCTTGACCTAATTTCGGATTCAAAACATCACAGAGGTTCACAAACTTCATCGCCAATTTTAAACGCCCGATGAAATTTCATCTCACAGAAAAGTCAAACTTTGACTTTTGGTCAAATTTTTCAAAACAAAACTTTTCCATCATCAAAATACTAATGATCCATCATGATCATAAAAATCAAAGAATTTGAAAAAGTCAACAAAGTCAAAAGTTTTCATACCTTGGAAACAATGAGTTGGAAATCATTGAAAGTCAAGAGAATTTGCCAACTACTTCATTGGTACGAAGGAGGAATCAACTACAACCCATTCCTAGCAAAACGTCACCGGATACAAGAATTCGTAAACCTCCTTTACAAAGAGAAAGCTACTTCTATCATGAAGGAGAGGATTCCAAGGATCAAGGCTAGGATGATCAAAGCTTGGCATCACATCCGAAAGAAAGGAAAAGGTAGGCAAAGAATTGTAGCCATGGAAACCTACACTTTTGATAAAGAAAAGAGCAAGGAATTTCAATGCCTTACGCTTATGAGGATCCCATGTTCTCACCGCCAAATCAACAAATTTTCCCGCTGTCTTGGGAGAATACCAAGAAGCCTTGACCAAGATAAGGTTTGAGAAAGAAGCTTTGAAAACAAATTCCTTAAGACTAACCTGAGAATAAGAAGCTCAAGAAGCAAGTCAAAGATCATGAAAAGACGCCTACTTCCATGTGATGAATGGCTCATGGAGAAAGATGAGAAGATTCGCGTAGGATAACGCCATCCGTAAATACGCCAAGGAAAGGAAAAGAAAGCTCGAGGAAATGACAACCAAGAAGCCCGCCTCCCAACGAGTGGAAGAGAGTCATTAGCAAGCTAAAAGCCGAGAAAGCCAAACTAAAAGCTCACTATGGAAGGAAATCAAGTCAAGTCGCATCAAGTTTTGATCGCCATCCGACGAAGATGTTTAATTAGTTTAATTTAGTTTGTAATTTTATCATTTATCATTTGTGTGAGCAATGCTCCAACAAAAAACAATTGTTGTAATCTTCCTTCATTAATCAATAAAATTGTGTTTTCCATCCAAATATTTTAAATATCTCGCTTAGTGTAAATTCTTTGAAATTTCTTTTCTTTACAATCATATTCATGCATCATACTTTGCATTTAAGTCTATCATCTAGAGTCTAATCATTCAGCTTTGAACCGTCATTTTCCATAGAAAATTGTCGTCGGCCTTAGAGTTTCTCGATCACACAGCCCAACTCGAACGCACGATACCGATCAAAAGAAGAAAAGTAATGGAGAATTTTGAGCAAGAAAACGTTGAACTCCGTAGTACGGAACTCACGCTACAAGAAGAAGTGGAGAGACTCACATCTTTGGTCAACTCGCCACAAAGAAAGTCAACAAGCAAAGATCGAAAGCAAATAAAACCAAATAGCAACTTCAGAGGATACTACTACTCAGCCAAATTGTCACAACAAGAGTTCACCTTTCAAAGATGCAGGGCTATCCATGGGAATGCCTTTAACTTCGCATTGAGTTCAACCGACTTCTCAAACAACCTCTTGAAATACCTACTTTGGCAAAGAAAACGCTACATTCACTCCACAACGTGGAATAACTTTTCCACAAGTAACAATGTCGCTTTTCAACCGATCATGTTGAACTCACCAGTGCACACTACCACCGACGAAGAAGTTCATCACACCCAAATAACACGAACGCCGTGGTTCAATGGAAAATCTCCAGAACAACTCCTCAAAATGCAAATGAGATAAAACAATTCAAGGAAAGAATTGTTTGGGAAAAGCCAGATCTCGCTTAGTCCCTCGTAAAATATCACAAATTCAAAATCCCGGATTTTGAAAAGTACAAAGGGAATTCTTGTCCTCGAGTCATCTTACAATGTATGCTAGAAAATGTCTACGCACAATGAGGATCATCACCGTTAATTCATTACTTCTGTGATAGTCTCACCGCCCGCACTAAAGTGGTACATGGGTTTAGACAAAGACGAATATCCAAACATTCAACGACTTAGGTAAAGCCTTCAGACAAAGAATACAAATTCAACTTGATATGGCTCTGATAGGATCAACTCCGCCCATATCTCAAAAGGAAAGAGAGACATTCAAGGAATATGCGAACGATGGAGGGAAATTGCCGCCAAGTCAACCCGCCTTGAAGAGAAAGAGATGACTAAGGTATTCTTGAATACTCTAAACTCATTCTATTATGAGCGAATGATCGCTAGCGTGAGACTTCAACGAAATGGTAAGCATGGGAATGCGACTAGAAGAAGGGGTTCTGACAGACGCCTAACCAAGGAAGTAGGATCTTCTAGTAATACCAAGAAAGTTGGAACCAGCTTCCCAAGGAAAAAGAACATGACGAGGAATGGTATCCCGAGGGAAACCACGCAAGAATGTCATTCAACAACGATGTAGCCGCCATAGCACCCTCCAACACAACTCCGTGAATTGCTCCGCAATTTCAACAAAATCAACAAGCTCAACAACGCCACAAAGCTAGCTTTCACAACCAAAACCAGACGCCTGTCACCTCCACCCAATTCCCATGACGACACGGAACTTTACCGATAGAAAGGAATCTAATACAAACAAGGTTACCACCTCCAATCAAAACTACCATGGTGGTACAAAGTCGACATGTCTTGCCTTTTCACCAAGGCACCGTGCCATGACCTTGAGCATTGCATAGCATCAAAGGTATAAGAGATTAAGGCTAATCTTCTTCCTTCAAAACACAAGTCCGAATGTGCAAGCTAATCCACTTCCCACCATAGTGGACACTCGAATCTAATGCTAAGGAATACGTATGTACCTTGTCACATGTAAACTTAGTCAAAGGAAACTTGGCATCTTCATGAAGCATACAAGACTATGAGCACCTTCACTAAGCATGATTATGCAAACTTGATATCTCTGCTCCAAGAATATCCATGGATGTCCCACCATAAGAGCAGATTCCAAGATTTGTTAGACATCGGTGATTTACAAATCTACGTAAACCGAGATGACCATGACGTAAATACAATAGGCATTTTCCGCATGAGCTTTTAGTCTCGATATCAACCCTAAGATCCCAAGTAAACGCTAGATCCCTTGTTTCAATGCACCGACCGATCAATTCAAAGATATGTCCGCAAAGAACGTGAAAACCGCCAACCAAGTTTGGGATACCTTGGGAGAACCAAGTGGCAATACGACTACATGGTGAAATACCGCCTTAAAGCTCAAAAATCCGGATCGAAGATATCCAACCCATGTGATGGGTGATGACTTTGACTATCCTAGTCAATCGTAAGAGGAATACTGCCTTCTCAAACTAATCAATGATCGAGGTCCCAAATAAAGATCTCTGCTTCAACACGCTGTGGATTTCACCAAGCTAGATCCTCGTTACCACTACATCAACATGATCATCAAGATCAAGAGTATGATTCAGATACGATGCGGAAAGTGTCACGACAACGAGTCTCTTCAATCAAGACCGGAAGGAACATCCCCAAGATTCAACACAAAGATCAACAGAAGTACAAAGGCTATCTCTCATACTTCCCGATCCGTTAATCAAGAAGATCGCTTTAGCAAGACCAAAGGCAAAGGCCATCGTAGTCTTCAAAGCCTCGCCAAAAGAATCAAAGTTTACTCAAGGGTTAAACCAAGCGGAAAATTACCCGAGTACCTCGATTTCCAAGGAGTTCGCCACTATTGGAAACCTGCTGAGTTAGGACTAATGTTCATAGCTCTAAGTAGTTTATCTTTGCTTTTTGAACTCGCTCGCCAAAGCAAGAGATGTTTTATAGGTTTAGCTTTTAAATAATTTCTTTGTCTTGCCCAAGACAAATGAGTTTGTATTTTGGGCCCTGCTCATATTGTGAAACATAAATAAAATGCGTTGTTTTGTTTCCACACTGTGTTTATTTTCATTTTACCCTTTTCCGAAATGATAATAAAAAACATAAAAAAATCTTCAAAAAATCATAATGAAAAATTAATCTGCAACACTTTCACATTAACTTTCAAAAAATGATGATAAAAACTTTTTAATCAAACATAAATCAAAATGCAGATTAAACAAATGGACAAATCCATTGAAAGCAAGAACTCTACACTCTTTCTCAACTTTGAAATTCCCGTGAATTCCAAGAAGAAGTTGAAGAAGAGATCCTGATGAAATTTCTAGATCGCTAAAGCACGAGGAAATGATCATTCACCACAAAGAACCTCTAGAAGCAATTAACTGGGTTCGAGAAAGATGCAAAAGAAGTAAATATCTGAGCTTCACTCAACAAAGCAGATCAAAGGCAAACCGATAAGTCTTCTCAAAGAATACGTTGATGTGTTTGCTTGGTCCTACCAGACATGCCGGTTTGATACCAAAGATCGTGAGCATCACTTACCGTTAAGAAATGTCCGCCAGCTAAAAACCGAGGAGAGTTCATGCCGAAATGGTCGAGAAAATTAAAAGGAAGTTCAAAACATGACCGGTTTCCTTATCACTCGAGTATCCTCAATGGCTAGCCAACATAGTACCAGATCCAAGAAAGATGGAAAGGTCGAATGTGTTGACTACCGAGATCCGAACAAAGCTAGTCCAAAAGATTTCCCACTTCCGTGATATCGACATGCTATGGATAGTATCGCCAAATTCAACGCCTTTTCCTTCATGGATGGTTTCTCCGGTTATAATCGATCGTAATGGCTCCTCAAGACATGGAGAAGACATCTTCATCACGCCACGGGCACTTTTACAAGGTAATGCCATTTGATTAAAGAATGCAAAGAACTTACCGTGAGGGCAATGACTACTCTCTTCATGATATGATGCAAAAGAGATCGAGGTCTACGTGACTACATGATAGCAAAGTCCGATAATCAAGAGGAACATATAGACTATCTCTTAAAGTTGTTTCAACGACTAAGGAAGTTTCATCGAATCCTAACAAATGTACCTTTGGGTAAGATCAGAAAACTCCTAGGTTTCATCGTCACCAAAGAGGAATTGAAGTCGACTCGACAAAGTCAAGGCTATTCAGAAATGCCTACACCACATACGAAAAGCAAGTAAGAGGATTTCTGACGGTTGAATTACATCTCCGATTTATCTCTCGATGATCGCACCGTGCCGATATTCAAGCTTCTCCGCAAAGATCAAAAGGTAGTGTGATAGAAGATTGCCAAAGAGCATTTGACAAGATCAAAGAATACCGCCGTAACCACCAATACCGATCCCTCCAAAGGAAGGAAGACCATTGATCATATACCCACCGCACTAGAAGAGTCCATGGGTGCGACTTGGACAACAAGACGAAACCGTAAGAAGGAGCATGCCATCTACTACCCGAGTAAGAAGTTCACAGACCGTGAAACTCACTCCATGCTCGAGAAAACATGTCAGGCTTGGTATGGGCTTCAAAACGCCTTCGCCAATACATGATCAATCACACGACTTGGTTAATATCCAAAATGGATCCTATCAAGCACGATTTGAGAAGCCCGCTTTAACCGGAGAATCGCCGATGGCAAATGCTACTATCCGAATATGACATCCAATACCGCACTCGTAAAGTGGTTAAAGGAAGCATTCTCACGATCACTTGCTTATCACCGCCAACGAATACCAATCTCTCAAGTTTGATTTCGCACGAGGATGTTATGTACTTGAAGATGAAAGATTGTGACGAACCGCCACACGAGAAGGACCGATCCGTAATCCGATGGGGCCTAGTCTTCGATGGAGTCAGAATGTTTTTGGTAATGGAATCGGGCGCATCATCACTCCCGAGGGTTCTCATATCCCGCTTTCCGCCGATTGCTATTTAATTGCACCAACAACATAGCGTAATATGAAGCATGCATCACGGGTATCAAGAAGCATCGACTGAGGATCAAGATCCTTGATATATATGGAGATTCACCTCGTGATCAATCAAATTAAAGACAAGTATGAAACTCATCATCTTGGTCTAATTCCTTAGAGATTATGCAAGACGGTTGTTGACTTTCTTCAACAAAGTTGAACCGCATCATATCCCCGAGATCAAAATCGGATGGCGTACGCCTGGCTACTCTATCTTCCATGTTCAAAATCAACGATTGGAATGATATGCCCAGACCGATCGACGCCTTTGAAAGACCGCATATGTGTTCGCAATGTATACCGACGATAAGCCGTGGTTTCACGACATCAAACGCTTCCTTCAAACACGAGAGTACCCACTGGGCATCGTACAAGGATAAGAAATCTAAGGAGGCTTTCCAAGAATTTCTTCCTCAATGAAGATATTCTATACAAAAGAAACTTCGACATGGTTCTCGCTGATGCGCCGATGACAAGAAGCAAATACGATCATCCATGAAATGCATGAAGGATCCTTCGAACCCATTCAAATGGGCATGCAATGTCTAGAAAATCTTGAGAGCAGGATACTATTGATAACGATGGAATCGATTGCGCAAACACGCAAAAGATGTCACAAGCGCGATCTACGCAGATAAGATCCATGTGCCTCCGACTCTACTCAACGCTCTCTCCTCTCCGTGGCCGCTTCTCCATGTGGGCATTGACATGATTGGAATGATTGAACCAAAAGCGCCCAACGGACATCGCTTCATTCTGTGGCTATTGATTACTTCACCAAATGGGTCAAGCAAGATCTTACGCCAACGCCACAAGACAAGTGGTTGTGAGGTTCATCAAGAACAACCTCATTTGCCGATATGGAATTCCAAGTAAGATCATTATCGACAATGGATCAAACTTGAACAACAAAATGATGAAAGAACTGTGAGGAATTCAAGATCGAGCATCATAACTCGCCTCCTTACCGCCAAAGATGAACGGCCGTTGAAGCCGCCAACAAGAACATCAAAAGATCATCCGTAAAATGGTCATCACTTACAAAGACCGGCACGAATGTCGCCATTTGCTCGCATGGGTATCGTACTTCAAGACGCACTTCAACAGGGCAACTCCTTTTCTCTAGTATACGGCATGGAAGCAAAGCTCCCCGTAGTTGAGATCCCGCCAATGAGAGTTCTCATGGAAACTAAGCTATCCGAGGCCGAATGGTGTCAAAGCGTATACGACCAATTGAACTTAATTGAAGAAAAGCGCCGACCGCCTCGTGTCACGCATAACTCTATCAAAGAAGAATGAAGAAAGCTGACAAAAAGGTCCGACCGTGAATTCCGAGAAGGCGACTGCTTAAAAAGATTCTTCTTTTCAAACAGATTCTAGGGCAAATGGACTCTAATTACGAAGGCCCATACATCGTCAAAGAAGCTTCTCGGTGCATGACTCTCACAACCATGGACGGCGATGAACTCCGCACTCGTGAATGCCGACGCAAAGAAATACTTTGTCTAAAAACAAAAGAACAAATGATAAGTCGAAACCCGAAAAGGGCGGCTTAGGCAAAATGAGCGCCTCGATGGATTGAAACCCAAAAGGCGATCCGTAAAAATTAGAGACAATAAAATGTAATTATCCCGATAGATCGAAAACCGAAAAGGCGATCTAGGCAAAACAAGGATACAAAACGACAAAGTAATCAGTACCAGATTTTGTCTACATGAAGAATTTTCCATCAACGGATCTTCAATCAACTCTTCCAAGCAACAAGCACGCTTGAATTCAAAGTTGTTAGGATAGTAGTGGTTATTTGCTTTCAATGTAGCCTTTTCCCAATAAATTATCATTTCCAACTTTTGTAATAGTTCATGGAATCACGCCTTTCGATTACCATTCTATTCAATAAATTTGAGCCTTGGCCGCTTTGTTTGCAATTCCTACTTTATTCTGCTTTGCAAAATAACGCTTTTATTGTGAAAATCACTTTTGAAACTAAAATGTTTTAAATGAATTTTTACTTCAAAATTTTGAAACAAAAGCAAAATTCTCCTTTGAAACTATGAACACGGAAATAACTTCAACCGCTTTCTCCAAGAGTGTTTCGATCTCTTGAGTCGCCAATCACATGCCTTTCCTCATCGAAATCATCAAAGGACGGTATTCTTATCCAAAAGAATCCCGATCAAGTTGCCAATAAAATACCTCTCTCGAAAGTTTAAAACATGCAACTCAAATTCTTCATTAGTGAATATCCGCACTATTGCCGCAATTTTCACCAAGTATTTGGTCGAATCGTGACGCGGTCCTTTTCCCAAATATCCCTTTAGTGTCTTTGTCAAGTATTGTTAGCATGCATATAACATTCATGACATTCATACATAATAGCATCATTCATTGCATTTTTGCATCTCTCAAAATGTTTGCTTCCAAATCATCGGTATAAATCATGCTTACTCATACGAGTACAAGTCTGCCCAAGAGAATATCTCCAAACAAAAGATACTTTTTCTTTGTTTCAACGGAGTATTCCCAAACAAAGGATATGTCTTCCTTTTCCCGAAAGTCCCCAAACAGAGAAATGCATTTTCTTCTCTATCATATTCGCCACCGAGATTATCCTCATTGGGAACAATGTCTTGATTAACTTCTTTCTCTCCGCTCATTCCTCGGATAGAACATCGTCGTTATTCACAAAGTCAATACGCAACAATTCATTTCTCAAGATTTACCTTGTTATAGTTATCACTTTGTCGATAATTGGTAACATCTTCAAAATTCATTACCATAAACTATCACAGAGTCGATAATTGGTAATATCATTTCACTTACCTTAAACATTGTCACAAGGTCGATGTAAGGTAATCTTTTGCTTCCCAAAACGAAAGATGTTCACATTTTCTGTGAATCAATCTTTCCCAACAGGACGTATTCACAAATTTCCTTCACCGTGTCATTTCTTTGATATCCTTTAGGGGAAACTTTTATGATCATTTTGCATCATCCGCATCTTTTGGTATCTTAGGTCCAAATTTTACAGATTCTAATATTTAAGTCTCTTTACACCTATCAAAACGAAGATATTCATCTTCATCTTCGTGTTAAAGAAACTTAAATAGGGCATCTGTTATACCCCAAATTTTGACCTAATATACCACCTTACATTTGCATCATTTCATAACCAATAGTTCGACAAAGATTAATCGTATAGCATTCATGTGTCAAAATTAGGTTGCATCAGATTTTCATCTAATTCAAGAGCTAACCAATTAGGGTTTGATATTTTCTCACTCCATTTGATCTATCTTGATCAAATCATCAGCTTTCAATCCTCAGATATCCATTTCTCTCACAGATCAATCGAGGATCGACCTATTAGGGTTTTGATCGGGCATGAGAATTCTCTGACTTTTTGAACAAGAAATGACTTTTTTGGATAGAGATTGGTCATTATATCTTAGATACAACATCTTGACCTAATTTCTGGATTCAAAACATCACAGAGGTTCACAAACTTCATCAGTCAATTTCAGAAACGTCTGATGAAATTTCATCTGCACAGAAAAGTCAAACTTTGACTTTTGGTCAAATTTTTCAAAACAAAACTTTTTCCATCATCAAAATACTTCACATGATCCATCATGATCATAAAAAATCAAAGAATTTGAAAAAAGTCAACAAAAGTCAAAAGTTTTCATACTTAGAAATTTTTCTAAGTGTTGAAATTTCTTACTTTTTCCAAACTTCAAGCCATTTTTTCACCTAGTTCCAATTGGAATTTGAAAAAACTCAAAACATGAAAGTTGTAGCTTGTGGAAAGATCTTTCCAAAATGTCCAAGAACTCTCAAATCCATGGAGTCTAGCTATACTTTTGAAATTGAAACATAAGGCTCCATGAAACTTGATTTTCAAAGTTCAAAACATCAAATTATAGGTCATTTTTGTGTTTCTTCATCTAGAAGCTTTCTAACCTTGCCAAGTGGATGGATGAACTGATAAATTTCAGCCTAGAGTGATAATTGAAAGGATTGGATCAAAATGTAAAATATAGCACATGGTGAAAAAAGGAAGTTTCCTTTTTTGGCAAATACCATTCTTGCCCTCTAAGTTATCTTTGAATCACCAAAAGCTTGTCCTTCTTTGCCTAACATTTCAGAACTTGTTGCCTATAAAAGGATGACATTTCAAGCTCAAACGACACCAAAAACATTGCAAAATCCATGCTTTCTTTCTCTTTCTTGAAAATTAAGTAACATAGTGCAAAATTGCCAAACTTGCATTTTTTGAAATTCAGTTAAAAACATGGTAAATTTTGGTGTCTAACATGTTTCAGTATCAACATGTAACTGGTTTGTAACTTAGAATCAAACTAAAAACAACTGAAAAACAGATTTTGAATTCCATGCTCATGAACTTGTACAAACTGCCTAAGCTGAATTTGATTTTGGTCGAGCAATTGATGTTCTAATCACTCAAACATCATCACCATACTCCATGGACATGAGGCGCACCATTAATCCCGAATCGTAACACTCTTAACCCCGCCGATTTTCATTTTAATCGATGTAGGTTGACTTGGTTGGAGAGATCGGAGCAAGTTCAAAGCAAGTGCCATCCACAAAGCTTCCATACATGCCGATGAAGGTGTAGCAACTTAAACCAATCTCGAAACACGCTAGCATCGATTTCGATCCTCACTTTTCCAGGTATACATATGAACTGTGATTCTTTGAACCAATTGAAAAAAGCTCTTGGCCAATCTTTTTCTGCACCTCTAACGATCATTAACCCTCAACAAAATCAAAGAATCATCAAACCTTCATCATTTAATTTGAGTTTTTCCGATTAGGGTTCATAAGTGTTCTTCGAAACCAAAACGTTATGGGCTTAATATAAATGAAATTAACATGCATAATCATATTCGTGGTACAAAACCGAGCAACTTTGATGTTTACATCATTGGATTTCATTGAGAAACAAAGATTTTAGGTTGAATTCATCAAACTGAAAATCAAACCACGAACCCAGAACTGCTCGCGTGTTCTTGATGTTCTTCATTTTTCAAATATTCAAAATTTCCACTCTTTTGTCTACGCGTGTTTTAATCCACTCAACACATGCTGCTTGGTCTAGTGGTTCCGGCTTGCCTTTAAGTCTTTCTGCCACGTGCCCCACCTCATGGTCATGGGTTCAAAACCCACCAAGACCATTCTTTTTACAAAACTTCAAATTTTTCATGTTTTTTATCAAACTTTCACAATTTTTTTGACCAATCAAAACTTCTCATTTTGAGATGATTTTTAAACACTTGTCAATAAATACATCTATTTTGTGATAGTGCAAAATTTTCGAAAAACTTTCATCCGATTAAATTTTAATCGAGCCGAAACGACGCTCAACACTTTTCAAACCTCCTTTAAGGTGAATTTTTCAAGTTTTCAACTTCCGATTTTTTCAAAACTTCATAAATGAACTTAACATTTCAAAATCATTTTTCAAAACATTTCATCAAACTTGCATCTTTTTGCCATGATTGATCCGATTTAAACGATAAAACTTGCATCCGTATATATCAAAACTTTCCAAACACATACAAATTTTCATCCGTATATAACACATATTTCTTTTTCAAAACCTTTATCTGTACATAACATATATACTTTTTTTCAAAACCTTTATCCGTATATAATATGTATACTTTTCTTTGAAAATACTTTTACGTATAAACTTTGATCAATCATTTCTGTTTATCTGACATTTTACATCAATACCATTGGTATTGAAAGGAGCATTATTCCCGTGAAACTGCCAAATCAATGGGCCTCCTTACTGTAAGTCCCAACCTCCTATGTACATTCATCTTTGTCTGTATATAAAACTCGTCAGATACATATTCATTTCCTTGTACACGCTCAAACTTGTGAATAATCAAGTTACGCTGCTTTTAAACGCTCGCTTTACGTACACTTGTTTATATTCCATAAACTGTGTAAATAAACATCATGCATTGTTTATATTTCCTTCATAAACTCCTCGTGAATACATATCACACACACACACACACTGCTTATACAAACTATCTAATAAATAACATAATAATTAGACTAATCAATAGGTTTCCAGTTTAGCCTCCGCTTGGCTTTATACAAGACAACTCATCACCAGTTGAGTTTAGCCTCCGCTGGGCTTCATACAAGATAACTTATCCCCAACATGGGTCAGCCTCTTGGCTTTATAAAAGAAACTCTCCCACAGTTAGCCTCCGCTTAGGCTTCGATAAGATAACACTGCTGAGTCGCCTCCTCGGGCTTCGCTCAAAAGAACTCCTTATTGAGTTTAGCCTTCGGGCATCATACAATGAAAGAGACAGAAATCTCTTAACAACCTCCTATTGGGCTTCCAATACAAAGAATCACCCGCTAAGATAGAACCCCGAAGGATGGTTTCCTGAAATCACTTTCAAATTTCTGCAGAGTAAAATTTCCTGAAATTGCTCTTATTCGTAAAAGGATGGTTTCTGAAACCTTTCAAGCCAAAACAGCCATACCCTATAGCTTCCTCTTGAGCTTCATACAAGGACCCGATGACCTCGATGACCCTCGAATGCCTCCTCTCACAATATAAGGACCCACGGGCTTCTTAAAAGCATCCCTTTAATCCAATCAATTTCTCCTTGAGATTTAGACATCTATCATCTCTATGGAAGAAGTATCTCATCCATCACATCACATACAAAAACTTTTCAAACTTTTTAAATTCTTTTCAAACAAAAACGCTTTAACAAAGTAAGTGGTAACGCTTGTACACTCAAGAAAACACCCAATACTTACAGCTAAAAGATTCAATCATCTTTTTCAAACATCTTTCTTAAACATGTAAGTGGTAACGCTTGTACACTCAAGCAAAACACCTAATACTTACGATTTAAAGATTTTAATCAATCAAATTTTTCAAAATGTATGTGATGAAATAAATTAGATACATTTTTCATTAAGATGACATTTGTCTGCTCTCTTACTATCCCGCTGCTTTCCACTAGCATAAGTGGAACTACGATTGCTCGACTTTCTCAACATCCTTTTGAGAATACGTAGGCACAAGGTCTCATCCTTGCCGAGCAAATTTCTATCTCCTCGCACTAAACAAACCATAGAACCTTGTAGATCCGAGCTACAAATGCTCCGATTCCCACTAGGATATGTATGCGTAAGATCCATGATCTTTGAGCACAATAATAACAAAACCTAGAATCCCACATAATCTATCGCTTTTAAAATCCCAAAGGAGAAACTTTCCCAATCATAGAAATAGCAATTAAAACATACAAACATATCAAACATATTCATATATAAAGTCAGATAACTACATATATTTAGGGTGCTCCATCTATTCCCTTTATATACCAATCCCCTTACTCGAATCTCCCAATGCGTTATGTCTAGTTTGCGCTAGTCGTTACGCATACCAATATCAATCGAGGGTATTTCAGCTTTCCCTTTTCATAATCATTAAATCATCTTTCTTGTGTTGAAAATAATAAAGCTTGATGCTCGCGCATCTTTATAAACAAATCAAAAGATTTAAATCGTTATAAGATCCGAACTCACGTCGCATCCTCAGCGCGCCACCTTTAACGTGAACAATAGTTCTGCTTTGCTCAAGATGTGTTGACGATAAGCTCATGTGTCGGCTCATAGCTTAAAATTTTCAATTTTTACAAAGATGTGTCGACGCATAGGTCGATGTGTCGGCTCATAGCTTTTCAAAATTTTGTTTTTCCACTTTCCTTCAAGATGAGTCGATGCATAACTTGTATCGACACATCCTTCACAAATTTAGCCATATGAGTCGACGATAGCATTTTGTATCGATGCATACGTGTTTTAAACTTCGCTTTTCAAAATCAATACAAGATGTATCAATGCATACATACTTATGTCGATTCATGCAACGAAAAATGCCCAAACACCGCTTTCCACGAAATTTCACGATTCAATTGGAATTATTTATGATCAACAACAACAAAGATGATACAATCTAGCAAAATTATACATACCTAACTACCTATTGCCCATCATATCCTCAATTATAGAGCAAGAACCTCACCCTTACCTTGTATTGAAGGTTTCTACGAATTCTTGATCGCTCCACTTTTCTCTCACAAAATCCTTGTTCCTCCTTGGTTTGCAATTTCTCTTTACGTTCTATTCTCCCAAAAGCCAAAACCTTATTCTATCGCAACCTAATTCTTTGATTCTTTTTAATCCCATAATAATAATAATAGTAATAATAATAGTAATAATAATATGATTCCTTAATGGGACAACTAATTAACACCTCCCACATTATTTCTCACACCACCACCAAATCCAACTTTTAATCAAATAGTAATTCCATAATAGTATTATTTCTAATATTATTTCTCCAATTCAACCGCTTATCGCTCAACTATCAACTTAATCGCTCAACCAAAGATATTAATCCAATAATAAAATACTTCAATAATTTAATTAACTAATTAATTAAATTTGGGGCGTTACACCCACCACTAAATGTGTGGTCGTTGGCACCTAAGGTTTAGTGGCCCTTGCCACTTATCTGTGGCACCCGCCACACACAACAACTCTATTTCAATTTTCACACAGACTTCTATTTCACCTTCATCTTCCACTCAAATCACAGAATAATTTCACCGATCAATGATTTCAGGGTACACAACATGAATTACACAACAACACTACAATTATCTCAACCATGGGATAATTCTCAACATCAAATTCATCGATATTGAACGATTTTTGAAATAAGCACAATAGTTATACACACAGTAATAATTTCATAAAACCCAAATCCTACACACCAATCATCATATACCCGGTTATTGATCGTTAAATTCTACAAGTGCACGGAAATATCAAAGTAATATAAAAGATTGTCGAACGACAGAGACCAATGTCAACCTACTGTAATCTATCGTTGCTTTGTAAAGCTAAGACTAATGAATATTTGATTTAGGGGAAACTAAGAACTAAAACTGAAATAATTGAACTTAGAAAAATTGATAAAGAGAGGCCGGAATATTGATTCCGGGTTCCTAAAAGACTTCGTAGAATTTTGGTATTAATTACAACTATAACCTAGTTCCGTAGTGAAACATGTAACACCCCAATATTTTGATTATTAAATAATTTGAATTTGAATTATTTATTTAATTAAAAATTAAATTATTAATATTTTTGGAATTATCGGAATTGATTAAATAAAGTGAAAAGTTGGACCGTGGTGTAAAGAGTACAATGAGGGTGTGTGTAGTAAAAGGCTCTAATCGTATTATTTATTATTATTATTATTTTAGAATAATAAGGAACAAAAAAGAAAAGAAGAGAAAGTGAGAAGCATTTGGGAATTTTCATTGTACGTGAGAAGTGCAGAGAGAGCAAGGAAAGAAAGAACCAGAACTCTCAAGGTCAAGAATTTCTCACAGGTAAGGGGTGATTTCTCTTAGTTATCATGCCTTATAGGTTTTGGGATCAATAGGATTGATTGAGCATGTTAGGAACCCCAATTTAAGATTTTCTAGGTTTGTAGAATTTGACCCTAAACTGTTTAAATTGCATGAATTCGACCAAATCAATGTTATAGGAGCATTGGGTATGATTGGAATGTGTTATATTGCATTATGTTGTTGTTGTTGTATGGTTGATTCTGATGTATGGATTCGTGTTGGGATGATAAGAGTTAGATTGGGAAACAACATGCTGTCAAAAACTGAGTTTTCTGCTACTGTAGGTCGCAGGAACCGGTTCCTGTGTGGGAGGAACCGGGTTCCTGGTACAAATTCCAGAGAGGTGGAATTTCTGAGTCTGAGGAACCGGTTCCCTGGTGGGAGGAACCGGGTTCCCAGTGTGTTTTTTAGTAAAAATGAGATTTTTGAATGCAAGAACCGGTTTCTGTGTGGGAGGAACCGGGTTCCCAGTACATTTTCCAGAGAGCGTGCTTTTCACAATTGTGGGGAACCGGGGTTCTCCCTGGGAGGAACCGGTTACCACTGTAGCTTTTGGAAAAATACTAAACTATAAAAATTCATAACTTTCAAACCGTAAGTCCGTTTAAATCGCCATTTTGGACGTTGTTTCTTAAATTTAATACTCTATTTTATAAAATAAAGAAAATAATTGTAACTTGATTTTATTTTGAAAATGCGTTGACTTCCGATTATGCGGTTTGTTATTATGTGCATATTTGGTGTATATGTAATGGTGTATCTATGATAATTGATTGTATCAGATTTTGGTGGATGAAGTGCATGTTTATGTTGTTTGATGTGTGCATGACAAATGATGATATCATGTTTTGGTTTGATTGTGGTTTATGGCGTTTGATGTGATCATAAACTGTATTGAATGTTGCATGCTTTATGATGTGCATGCATATACATTATGGTGGTAGCTAATTCCCATTGTGTGGAATTAGTGAGTATTGCCAATAACCGTTCCCGGGTGATTATGGGTGGCGAGGCTGGATTCATGTCTGGATGATTATGGACGAATCGATGTGCGTGACTTAGTTCACTTTTGGTACCACATGCATAGAGTCTTGCATTTCATTTTGTGTGAATTATAACATGATTAAATGATTTCCTGTGTTATAATTTGTTTGCCATGTTTGGATGTATTGTAACACCCCAAATTTACCCAAGGTTTTATATACAAAAATCAGAGTAATTTAAAATTTCATAAATTAAATACTGAGGCGTCACATCATCAAACCAAATCACTTTAAACAGTTTGCTTTAAAGTATAAATCTCAGATACATAGCATCGTCAGAAAGCATAAATTGATTCATAAAAATCAAAACAATTTCTTTATTAACTTCCTCATCAAAATCATGTTTTCATAATTTATGGTTCTTATTCACAAAAGGAATAATAATAAAAGAACAACAACAAGACGACATAAATATTCCCCCCGAGTGCTACGTATCAGAGCGACATCGACTCGACTAATAACAGCTATAAACTCCGTCTTCATAACCCGCACGCTACCAATATAAAGGTAACGATTTAAATAAGTAAAGGTGAGATACTCCAAAACATATAGTTAAATGCATGATAAAATATATATATAGTTTTGGAATTGTAAAGGATATAAGTTAATAAGTGCATTTCAACACATATCCAAACCTCACTTACTTCGATCGTCATTCTAATGTGTATAATCTACACTATATCGCCATAACCTCATCGGCATACTTCGTCGCAACAACACATAAACTTCCATCTCCACGAAATCATCACAAGTTAATATGTCACTAACCAATACAACAATTATAAACAACAACATCAAACAATACTAATAACTTAAGCATCATAAATGAAATAATCACAAATTGGCTAAAACCCATCGTCGCTTTTGGCATAAAAGCCCATCGTCACAAAACATCATCACATCATATTTGCATTAAGCATTTTATCAAAGTTAAATCATCGCAAAACTCATTATTTATATTCATCACCTAGTTATCATGAAACTATCAAGTTATATTCATTTCATATTCATCACATAGATCTTCACCAAACAAAGCATTGTATATCATCGCAATTCAACATCATCCATCAATTAAAACTCAATGCCAAACAACCCAAACATAAACATAACCGACTCCATGAGACACGACTATGTTATGCATGTGGTACCACGCTTTGTCCATAATTAGAAACACTTGGCATAAAACCTCGTCAGCATAAAAGCCTCGCCGGCATAAAGCCCATCGTCGCCAATGCAATGTATGTGACTTGACAATAAACAACACAACACAAAACATCATCATCGCTTATCAAAATTGGCATAAAGCTCACATCGCCATAATTTATCCAAATCAAGATAAATATATCATCGCATTATATTTGCATTATGCAAAACGTCACATATAATTCATCGTCATCAAAAATCATGCATTCACAAATCGGAAGCATTTATTAATAACATCGATATAATCATCACATCATCATGTACAAAGACATATACCATTGCATCGCATATCAACAAGTATTCACTAACTAATACGTCGTCGCAAACATTATGTTTAATCACCCCACCTCATTATCGATTTGTTCACTAAATTCTAAATACGGAAAAATAGTCAAACACCTATCATCGTCGCAAAAGCCATCCCTAATAACCGACATTACTCCAAATCATCAACATCGCAATCGGATTGTCCATACGTGTCTTAAATCTACTAAAACACAATTCGATTCAATTTAACCGTAAATTGGCCTATTTCGGGTCATCTCGTAAAAAATCATAATTTCTAAAAAATAATCTCAGCACTACGTTCTACACGTCGAACTTAGCTAGCACGTCAATTTTCGTTGAATTCGAGTAACTTATCCGTCGTCGAATTTACCTAATCGGAAAATCGGGTTCCAAAAGAAGTGCGAAAATCGAATTTTGAGGCTACAGATGCATCAACACGGGCCCCTGTGCATCAACACGACCCGTTGAAAAGCCACTAGAACGTGCAAAATTCCAAAGTCGAGAATCAACACGGCACCTATGTGAATCAACACGGCTCGTGTTGATTGGCCCGGCAGAATTCTCCCATTCAAAAGGTCAACACGGGCGCCAGGTGAATCAACACGGACCGTGTTGATTGACCCACGTGAAAACTCCATTTTTAACATTCCCAACTTCACTTTTACCATTCCCATTGATTCTAATCATCATCAACCTCATAATCCCTACTCCTAATTCAAATTTTCTAATCTATTTCAATCAAACAATCAAACACACAACTCATAAATCAACCTATCAAATTTTCTCCCAAATTCAAAATATAACTATCAAAACCTAACAATATGAGATGGAGAATCAAACCCTTAGCTCATAAGCTTGGATGATCCATGTTGATTCTACAAGACTCCATCCTCAAGCTTGCTCATGTTCTTCCTCTTCTTCTTGCTCATCTTCTCTCAAAACCCTTTCTTTCCTCCAAGTTTCTAAGTTTGGTTGTTGTAGAAATGGGAAGAAAAGGGAAGGAAAATGGTTTTATAAATGTTTTCTTACTAGCTAGGTGTACACCCAATCCTTGCTCTTCTTCTTCTTCTTCTTCCCAAACCCTCTTATCTCTCAAGCTTTAGGTTGGTTTTGTGTTATGGAAAATGGGAAGAAAACAAAGGGAATGTATTTATGGTGTCTTACTAGTAAGGTTAAGGGTGAAAACCCAACTCTAACAAAATGTTCCCCACACCCCTATCCAATTATATAATTAATAATTCAATTAACTAAAATAATTCCGGGGAATTAACTATCGGATCCGAATAATATTTTACCGAACAGAACAGAAGAAAACCGGACCAAACGAAATGTCGACAAATATATTATCAGATATATTGATTAATATAAATATTCTCGTCGCAAAATAAATACCGATCGATAATTCGAAAATATTAATATAATATAATATTAATTAAAACAGGGCGTTACATGTATGATTATGGATTGAAATGGTGAAAATTGACTTATCTGATTATGCTAAAAAGGGTGGATTAATAACTTGAAATATTTTATTATTTTGAGAAACTTATAATGAATTTTAATTATGATGAAGTCTCACCCTTACTTTGATGATTTCAGATTGAGGTTTAGCGGCTTAGAGTCAGTGAGGATGGCTCATTGAAATGTGCATTTTACTTATTACGGTCGGTGTCATGCTCTGATTTGTAACATTGGGGAACATTTGGTATAGAGTTATAATTAAACTATGTTATTTCATTTAGATTTGTTTTGGATAATTGTTGGTTTTGAACTTATCCAAATTTGATAATAATTTCCGCTGTGTAGAACATGTTATTTTCTCAATTAATTGAATTATGTTCTTCAGTAAGAAGCATGACGTTATAAGGAATTTTATTTTAGTTAATTGTAATGCCCTTTATACATGTTAGCTCTGAATCTGTTAATAATCGCGGAGTATTTTAGAAGGGTGTTACAAAATAACCGGATGAACATCATCCGATAACTATATCAATGAAGTCGCCATCGAACATTTTTTATCCCGCAAAAGGAGAAAGGTAAACGCATCGCAAAAACCTGAAAGGGATAAGACACAGTCTTGCAACCGAGAGATAGGGTAAGGGAGTTTATTACGCAAAGAAAAGGTATTAGCACCCCACATCCGTAGTACTCTACGGTATCCACTTCTATTTTCTATCTAATGGGTGTGTTTGTATCTATTTATCGCTTAATCGCTATATCTGTATGCTAAAAGAGTATGCATGTGAAAGAAAAGAAAATAAAGAAAACACGGGAAAAAGAAGGATGTATTTACAAAGCTTGCTCGATCGAGCCCCGTGACAAGATGCCTATGTATTCCTCGCAATGGGAAAGTCGAGCCGTAGTTCGCTCATATGTTTTGGTGGATTTTGTATTTTTAATGAACGTGCGAGTGAAGCACGCCCTTTAAAAAGGTTTTTAAATAGTGGGTGAAGCACATCCTTTCGTAAAAGGTTTTTAAACAAAGGCACGTGAAGCACATCCTTTTAGAAAAAGGTTTTTAACTAGTGCGGGTGAAGCACATCCTTTTAGAAAATGGTTTTTAAACAGTACGGGTGAAGCACATCCTTTCAGAAAAAAGGTTTTAAATAATGCGGTGAAGCACATCCTTTCGTAAAAAAGGTTTTAAATAGTGTGGGTGAAACACATCTTTTCAAAAAAGGTTTTAAAAGTGCGTGAAGCACATCCTTTCAGAAAAAAGGTTTTTAAATAGTGCGGTTGAATCATATCCTTTTAGAAAAAAGGTTTTTAAACACAAAAGGAAAGCCTGTGGGAGAAAAAGATTTGCATTGGTGGGTTGCTTTTACCTTGAAAAAGGAGTTTGAACCATTATTAAGTGTTTTGATTTTCAAAAGAAAAGAAAACAAGTTTTAGTTTTATTACATGCAAGGATGCAAAAAAGGAAGAAAACAAACAAGGGAAGCTATCTAATTCTATCCCTAATATTATCATGCATGAATTGAAACCTAAGGTCTAACTCGAATCGCTACCTAAGATAGAGTCGAGAGAATCCTAAGGGAACATGGCAAAGGTTTACAACCTAAATCTATGTCTATCTCGAATCACCACCTAAGGTAGAGTCAAAGACGACAAAAAGGAATGGAAATGGTTCACAACCTAAGTCTATGTCTATCTCGAATCGCTACTTAAGGTAGAGTCGAAGACGACAAAATGGATGAAGCAAACAAGTGCTTTGGCCGAAGCACACAAACAATGCAATGCGCAAACAAATGTCAAACAAGCGTAGGCATAACCTACAGAGCAAATGATGTGAGTTCTGCAATAAATGCAAACCCTAGGAATAAGTGAAGAGTCAGAATAAGGGACTCTGGCCACTTTTTTATTGACTCCATAAAGGAATAGTAACACGATCTGCAGCCATACAAGACACGGACTAGAACTATGGGAGGATCGCCGACTCTTTCCGCTTTCCCATCATATCAACGACTTGATATCGTGAAATATAAAGAGTGGGACTTTGCTTGGTGGTGCCACGTGGGTGTCCTAACCACTGCCTATGCAAGGACAATTGTAAACACAATGAAAAACGCCCCTATGCACGAATGAGGACTTTAAACAAACCAAACATAATTAGCAAATGTAAGCCCTAAACGGGTCTTTAAATAAACCGAGGGGTTCCCGAACATGCTCCAACCACGGAATCCCTATCATGCATCTCTATTCCTACTCTCATGGTAAGGAAAGTGGTAAAATCCTACTTCTCATGCTCTAGAAAAGCGGTAAAAGAATACAGAAACAAAGTAAAGTTAATACAAACGGATAATAAAATCCAAGAGCATCGCAAGCTAAAAATACTCCAAAAACTTCGAGTAAACCGCCATCAACAAAGCAATAATAAGAAATAGCTCGATCAATATAATCTACAAGGTGATATCGCAACATGTGCGTAGCAAACAAGTCCTCACAACAAACGAAACACCCGCACAAAGGTACATATCAAAAAAAATAGCGTAACATGTATTTCTTGTAACATGAGAAAACATAAAGCAAAATGCGCTTAAAACGCAAATGTAACCACGTGGTAAGTGGTAATCACGGAGAAGTGGTATGTTAGTGTACCAAGATTAGGTACCTAACCAAAATATCCTCAATGTACCTTGAACAAGTTAAAAACATGTCAAAATAACAAGGAGGCGGGATTATAATTGCATACTCACATCACAAGTCAAAATATGATCCAAATATGAAGAAATAGTATATAAACATGTATAGCAACATGAGAATGGAAAACCCAGCCACGCATGTATAATGCAAAATAACCCAGGAAAGATATCAAAATCGAGCTAAATTCATCATAATAGTCCTCAAATGAAATGTTAAACATAATTAGAGACCTAGAGAAGTTGGAAACCAAGAATGGCCAAAGAATGCATTATTTACAAAGGAATCGAGGCATAAAGTGTAACTTCTAATAGGGGAAACAACTACCTATTCTAAAGCTTTCCTAAACATCTCTAAAAAATAGAGAAAAGATTTCAAACCAAACACGCAAGAGGAACCTAGAAGAACTATGTAAATATTAAACTAGTTCCTAAGAATCGAACTACTAAAGGTTAGCTTTGAAGTTCTAATTACAACACAAAGGTAAAATTTACATTTAACTACAATTAAATGGGATAAAATATCCTAAAGTTTCTAAGAAACACATAGTATTATGCTCCTACAATTAGTCGATTCAAATGACAAAGGAGAAACATGCTTTTATACCATACAACATAATCGAAACTTGAGAATTAAGTAAGTATTGAATTAAAATAGATATAGAACTCTAAATGTCAGTAGCTAATTCACATTTAATGATCTCAAACAAAATATACAAGAAAAATCATGGCTAAAACATATTTGTGCATAAAACTAAGTCAAAAACGATCTACCGTTGCTCTAAGAGTTAATTCTCATGGTACCCTAATCATATGACTCAATTATCAATTCTAAACCAAGATAAGAACTATCTAAACATGTACATATGCTAATCAAAAAGTTAGTTGAAGGTTAGAACAAATATTAGACATTATATGCAAAGAAATCGATTCCTAACTAGATGAATTGGCAAACAATTACCTATGTTTGTATTCGCACAAAAGAAATTTTTTTTGAATAAAGACCTAAAAAGATCTAAAAAATAATGAGAAAAATATCTAAAAGTTCCTAATACATCATAGAATCAGAATGTTATTTTTGGGAATTTTCGTTGTATAGAAACGATAAAAAATCACATCTAAATACGAAGTATTATGGAAAAATCGCCTTTAAACATGTTATCGAAAACAATTAAAACGAGATTGAAATTCAATTACAAAAATTCCCAAAAAAAATGTTATAAAATTCTAAAAGTGCTAAAGCATCAGGAACCTATTTATTTGGATTTTTATTGTCGAGAAACAAACGAAAACCACATCGAAAGGTGCACGGTATCATGGAACAAATCGTTTCTAAACATACTATCGAAAATTGATTAATAACTAAAGGAAATTAATTGTTAAAAATTCACAAAAAATATCAAAAATAACCTAAGACACAAAAATGTCAGAAACTTATTTTTCTACATTTTTTATGAATTGATAGAATTGAAATCGGGAGTTAAATTGAATTAATCACAAAATTATGAATTGAAGAAGCAGGGGGGGGTGTGAAACTAGAATTCAATTTAAACTAAACCATGTTATAATCGTTACCATTGGGATTAAGCCAGAGGTGTATTAGCATTTAACTAGGCCCAGTCAACTACATTAAATCCATTATCTTATTCAAACACAAATAATATTCAGAAGAAAAAATAAAAAATAATTCACCATAGGCATGCATGTCACGCTACTTTTTATTTTTCCATGTGTTATAACATTTCATCAATTAGTCATATTTTGAACTTAAGTAAATTTTTAACAATAAAGGTAAACCCATGTCGCAACTGATTGGCCACAATCCAATTGTCATGCACTAAGGAATGGTAGCCACGGTTAAGGCATACGTGGCCACACGACCTTCTTCTCCTGTGGATACCTCCGAGCTAGACAAAACTGCCGAAATTCACGAATCATGGCATCTTCCCGCCGTAATTTTATGGAGATTCCAGATCTAGTGCTGGTTTTAACGGATCTTAAGCATAACGTCAAGAAAATTCGACTACAATCATATCGTAAAAATACGAAATCGCCGGAAACTCAAGCAAACGCCAATGATTCTTTATTCCTACTGATACTCAACCTTATTAAGATATGGAAAAGGTTGCATAGGACTTTCTCATCGACTTACCTGACAGAATACGTCCGTCGCACCTTGCTCTTAAGCCGGATTCCCTAAAACTTCCATTGGACTTCAAGATGTTGTGATTTCGAAGATGAAGACGCTGTTGCAACGAGATTCACGCCTGCTTCTCTCAAATGCGAGTTTAACACAGTGAGAGAACTGACTTGTTTGTTTTGCGTTTGATCACAAATGTTGCGGATAATAAGAGTCGCCACCGACTTTTCTTTTATCCAATTAAGGGAAGGCGAAAAGAACAGGAAAAGACCGTCGTTAGATTCTGAGTAAGGGAGGTGTTCGCGTTAAAAAGTGACGAACAAGGGAATCAAATTGGAATTCGAATCTCTGGCTCGAAACGATTTACTCTTTTGATTTGTTTTTAAAATGCCGCGAGCATCAAGCTTTATTATTTCCAAAACAAGAAAATGAGATGAAAAAGGGAAAGTCGTAATAACCTCAATAAATAATGATATGCGGTGCGACTAGCGTGAACTAGACGCAACGCATTGGGGAGAGATCTGAGTAAGGGGGTTTGTTATATAAAGGGAAATATGTGGCACCCTATATATATATATATAGTTATCTATAGCCTTATTTATATATATATATATATATATATATATATATATATATATATATATATATATATATATATATATGAATATTTTGATATGTTTGTGTGTTTTAATTTGCTATTCTATTCTTGGGAGAGTTTCTCCTTTGGATTTTAAGAAAGGTAGGTTATGTGGGATCCTAGGTTTTATTATTATTGTGCTCGCAAAGATCATTGGGATCTTCTGCATACATATCCCTTAATGGGAATCAGAGCATCTGTAGCTCGGATCTAAGGGAGCTATGGTTTTGTTTGGTTAGAGGGAGAAAGAAGTATGCTCGCCAAGGATGAGATCTTGTGCCTACGTATTCTCAAAGGGAGGTTGAGAAAGTCAGAGCAATCGTAGTTCCCACTTATACTAGTGGAAGCAAAGGATGTTATTAAGAGACAAAGATAAATGTCATCTTAATGAAAAATGTGTCTAATCTATTTCATCACATACATTTTTGAAGGGTTGATTGATTGAATCTTTCATCGTAAGTATTAAGTGTTTTGCTTGAGTGTACAAGCGTTACCACTTATGAGTTAAGAAAGATGTTTGAAAGATGATTGAATCTTTAATTGTAAGTTTTGGTGTTTTGCTTGAGTGTACAAGCGTTACCATTTACAGTTAAAAGATGTTTTTTTTAAAAGAGTGTGATTTGTATGTGATGTGATAGATGAGATACTTCTTTCATAGAGATGGTAACTGTCTAAATCTCTAGGAGAAATTGATTATGGATTAAGGGGATGCTTTTAAGAAGCCTGTGGGTCCTTGTATTGTAAGCCCAAGAGAAGGCATTCTGAGGGTCATCGAGGGTCCTTGTATTGTAAGCCCAAGATAAGGCATTTCGAGGGTCATCGAGGGTCCTTGTATGAAGCTTAAGAGGAAGCTATAGGTATGGTCGGCTTTTAAGAGTGGTTTCATCGGAAACCATCCTCTTAGGATTCAAGAGTGATTTCACCGGAAATCATACTCGTGGTTCTATCCTAGCGCGGGTGATTCTTTGTATTGGAAGCCCAATAGGAGGTTGTTAAGAGATTTCCAGATCTCTTTCTTATTTGATGCCCAAGAGAAGGCTAAACTCAACGAGGGAGTTCTTTTGAACGAAGCCCAAGAGGAGGCTAACTCATCAGGGGAGTTGTCTTATATGAAGCCTAAGCGGAGTCTAAACTCAACAGGTGAGTTGTCTTATACGAAGCCTAAGAGGAGGCTAAACTCAAAAATGAGTTATCTTATACGAAGCCTAAGAGGAGGCTAACTCAATAAATGAGTTATCTTATACGAAGCCTAAAAGGAGGCTAACTAAATAAATGAGTTATCTTATACGAAGCCTAAGAGGAGGCTAACTCAATAAATGAGTTATCTTATACGAAGCCTAAGAGGAGGCTAAAGGAATCTAGTTGTTAGACTAGTTGTTATGTTATAACTGAACAGTTATATGAACAAGTATGTGTGATGTATATTCACAAGAGTTTATGAAGGAAATATATAAACAAGTGTATAAAACAAGCAATTAAAGCAAGTTTAACTTGAATATATACAAAGGTTTTTGGACTTACACCTTAAGGGAGGCCCATTGGTTTAAGAGCATTTTCACCGGGAATAATGCTTCTCTTAATACCAATGGAATTAGTGTATAAACAAGCAGATGAAAACAAACGAAGTTTGTTTATGCTTGAATATTTACAAAGATGATTGAATGTGTACAAGGAAATGAATATGTACACGAAAGCGTGGTTATGTACAAGGAAATGAATATGTACATAGGAAGGTTGGGACTTACACCGTGAGGGAGGCCCATGATCAATTTGAAAGAAATTCAAGGAGAAACCTGGTTTGGTTTATCTTTAAATCTAATTGATCATGGAAAAAAGGTGTGTAAGTTTATTGAAAGGTTTTTGAAAAGGTTTTGAAAATGATTTTGAAAAGTGAAGGATATTCACAAGAAGTTTTGAAAAGATTAGGTTTGAAAATTGGAAGAAAACATTTTTGAAAAGTATTAAAATACTTAAATGTCACATTTTTTAACCTTATAAAAATATAATCAAAAGAAAATATTTTTTGGATTTTTTGACATAATCATAAAATAGGTATATTAAATGACAAGTGTGCAAAAAATCATCTCAAAATGAGAAGTTTTGATTGGTTTTTGAAAATGTTGAAATTTGTTAAAAACTTGAGAAAATTAGTGACAAAAAAAGAGTTTTTGGTCCTAAGGAGGTTTGAACCTTGGACTTTTGTCTTAGAAGTGAAGAGTTTTTCCACTGAGCCATATGCTTGACTTGTCATTTAATTACCTTGTTTTAAAGGAGTTTTGAAAAAATGAAGTATTTGAAAAAGGTCAGAAGTTGGATGCTTCGAGGGGGTCAAGCTTGCCGCTCAAGGAAGGGGGTCATGGAAGAGATTAGAAGCGTGCTCGTAAGTACTCAAGGCGAGAAGTCAATGCTTCGAAGTATGAGAAGCATCAAGTGCTTCAAGGATGAGATCAAGCGCTCAAGAAGCAAGCGTAGTCGATGAGCCTTTATTTAAAAAGGTCCTAGGGGATTCAACCCCGGCCTCGAGGCGAAGGAAAGGATTAAGAGCGTGGCAATCACTGGGCAGTAATACATCCGCTCATTTAATCATATCCAAACAAATATATTATGAATCAAGTTTTGAATTTCGAGCTTCCCACTTCATCTTCAACCTCGTGATAACTCCATATCCAAACTTGATTCTCCATTTCTCATCAATTTGAAAATGTAAAATACCAATTTATGCATAATTTAAACACGAATTCAACCATATAACTTATTAAAGCTATAAATCAAAGATGATCATGAATTATGGAAATCCCAAATGTAACCCTAACTCGAATGACTCATGTATCTTAGGGAACGATTGATTTTAATTCCAATTAAAGACCCGTATAACTTCACAATGATCATAGGAACACTTTCCTTTGCAAATTTTATGCTAAAAATACATGTATCATGATATCCAAAACGCATAAAACTTACTTTATCGGAATTTGCAGGTTTGGACTTCCGATGTGTTTTGTTGATCCCGTGCTTCCTTGAGTGTTACTGAGTGTGTTCCATCACTTACCTTGCTTTAAAGGTCTTTGATTCATCCTACCCAAGTCCAGTTGCAGGCTTCTGGTTTTGAAACAGAAGATGATGATGGAGCTGTTCCAGAATTGGTTCAAGTGTTTGGACAGTCTCTATATGTTGTATAGAGTGTGTTTGAAGTGAAAGATCAGAACAAGCACGAGTGAATTGAGAGTTTGGAAGTTTTGGCTCAAACTTGCATTTTTATGATTTTGGAAATGGTTTTTGAGAAAACTGACTCTTGGCTTGTTTTCTGATGGTTTGAAGTTCCAAACAACTTCTAAATGATGTTTATAAGATGTTTGAATGACACCTTTGGCTAGAACTTGCAGGATTTGCAATTTGGAATTCTAACCTCTTTGAACCTTAGAAACTTGCAAAATAAGAAAGAAGCGAGAAAACAAGTTTGGATTGTTTTAGGTGTCCCTTTTGAATGAAATAGAGACCTCTATTTATAGGCCAAAAGTTCTGAATGACAAGGCATGGATGATCTTGAAGAGCTTGCAACTTGGAAGCTTAAGGCTTAAGAAAGGAATATTCCTCATTAAATGCAAATGGAATCTTTTAATCATTGGTTAAAAAACTCAAGTGTTTTTATCCCTTCCAAATCATTTCCATCATATTTTTTCTCTGAAATCCTATCTTATTTAGTGACAAGGCTTCTAGAAAGGAGAAAGTTGCAAAATAACTTGTAATTTTGATGCATGATTTCGAAAATTCATGGCTATGGAGCTCTATGTTTCAAAATCAAAACCCTAGCTACAAAAAGTGTTTTTGCAAGTTATTGGATATTTTGGAAAGCTTGTAACAAGATCTACAACTTTCATGTTTTGAGTTTTTCTTGAATCAAAATGGATCTAGGTCAAAATTGGTCATGAAAGTAAGGAAAACCATGTTTCTAACACTTGAAATTTTTCTATGTTAGAAAAATTCAAATCTTGACTTTTGTTGACTTTTTCACATTTCTTGATTTTTATGATCATGATGGATTATTTGAAATGATTTTATGATTGAAAAGTTTAGATTTGAAAAGTTGACCAAAAGTCAAAGTTTTGAGTTTTGAATGATGAATTTTCATCGATGATTCGTAATTTGTCCGATGAAGAAACATGGATTTTGAAATGTTTCAACCAAGAAATTAGGTCAAGATGTTGCAATGAAGATGTTAATATCAATCTTCAAGCAAATAGGTCACTCATTGAGCAGAAAGTCAATGATTCACTATCTTTGATCAAAAACCCTAATTGGTCGATTCAAGGTAGATCATGAGAAAAAGTTGGGAATATTGAAGATCAAATGTTGATGATTGATTAAGATAGATCAATTGAGGTGATAGGAGGCTCAAACCTTAATTGATCATATCTTGAACAGATGAAATTTTGATAAAACCCTAACTTTGACTTTTAGGAGCACATGCACGATCTATCCTGTTCTGAAACTGTTAGTGATGCAATGATGCACATGTGAATGATATGGTGGTATCTTAGGTCAAAAATTGGGGTATGACAGATGCCCCTATTTAAGTTTCTTTAAACTGAGATATAAAGATGAAAATCTTTGTCTCGATAGGTGTGAAGAGACTTAAATATCAGAATACGCAGATTTTGGACCTAAGATACCAAAAAATGCGAATGATGCAAAATGATTTGCAGAAAGTTTACCCAGGAGGTATCAAAGAATGATATGCTGGGGGAAAATTGTGAGGATGTCTTAATTTGTCTAAGAAAGGAGAATCCTGTTTGTTGGGAAACAAGCATATGTTTCATCGAAAAATAGATTCACAAAACAAGTGAATATCCTGCTTTCATTGGGAAACAAGGAGATTACCTTCACACCTTGTGACAATGTTTAAGGTAATTAAAGATGATATTACTAATTATTAGCCTCGTGATAGTTTATGGTAATGAGTTCAAGATATTACCAATTATCGAAAGTGATAACTATAAAAGGTAATTTCGAGAATTTTACCGAGTATTCATCCTTGTGAATAATGACAATGATGGAAATAGATCTCAAATGAGTTTCTATTTTCACAGCTACATACTTGCTAGGGATCTCTCTTGAGAAGATGCGCATTTTGATTGTAAAGATACAAGTTTTCTTTAGACAGAAAGACAATCATGGGATTTCTTGAACTTTCATGATTGGAGTTATTAAGAAGAACAATCTTTTTCCCGATAAGTTTCAAGATGAAAAGGAAATAAGCTGCTCAGTGACAAGGCTATTTCTTATTGTTTGCAGTAGATTTTTTGTTGTGAAATCTAGACCTAAATTGGCTTAGAGACGAGGTTCTATCCAGGAATGAACTGGAAAGAAACGGTAAATCAAGACTTTGTATCCAATGAGGAATGATCTCAATTGGGGAATTGGAGAAAAAATGTATTTTTCTGCTTGGGGATAATCTACTGGAGAGATGACAAGTGTGGGAACTCTCGAGCCTTCTTTATCAAAAACTTGGCAAGCAATCCCTTAACTCCACTTCTTGTTTCCCAATTAGCTTCAATGTATGATCGCTTTAGATGTAACGCTGATGCGATGTCTTCATATTTCGGAGCTTTTTCTGAACTGGTGAATGGTATCTGATCAAGGATAGGTATCCCAAGCAGCTTAGAGAACTCTTCCAACATAGGTACCAACTGATAATCTGGGAATGTAAAGCAGTGATGCTTCGGATCGAAGAACTGGAATACGACGTGCATCATATCTTCTTCAAAACCGGAGATAACCAAGGCAAGCAGATAACCATGTCTTTTGATGAACTGAGCATGATCGAGAACTTCTGAAACCAATTCTTTGAGTTGAGATGGTATGCCCACGAAGCTGATTCGGATAGTCTTCCTGGAAGCCATAATTCCTACAAAACAGAGCAAAGATAAACACCTAGGTCCTTGAAATGGTTAGAAATGATATGATGTTATGATGTCATGATGTCATGTTTAAACAAGTAGAAATCACAAGCAATTCACACAATAGCCCCTAGGTTTAAGGCTTGCATGGGGTATAGGTGTCTACCCTACCAAAGTTTGAGTTGGTTCAACCTGTCCTATAATAGTAACCGGGTTCTAGGAATCTCATATCATTGATCTTTCTCGGATTTATTTCAATACGACTACCAAGTGGTCGATCAAACATCCTGAAAGTCGAATCTTAATGTGCGTAACATCGAGTCTCAACCAACCTCAGTCTGCACCAAAGTCGGCCATCTCATTACCTTCTAATGGCCAAGATGGGTCAATTAGGGTTCTAAAAGTTGAGTTAGTGTTGATGACACCACGCAGACGCCAAATAATTTCCTCAACTAGACATGAGGAGCATCAAGACATCCTAAGTGTCGCACTAACGTAGCCATCATGTTGACCGTTTCGGTATACGCCTAACGGTCGCGACGATTTATTACTACTTACCTAAGGAAACCTGGATCCGGGTGTAGGATCCCCCATAAGTATAATACCCAAGCAAACCTTAAGAGCAAAGCATATAAGTCAAACAGAAAGCAGTAAAGTGATCTAAAAATTCTAAGGTAGCCTCTCCAATACATCCCCAGCAGAGTCGCCAATTCTGTAACACGATGGGAGAACTGACTTGTTTGTTTTGCGTTTGATTGCAAATGTTGCGGATAGCAAGAGTCGCCACCGACTTTTCTTTTATCCAATTAAGGGAAGGCAAAAAGAACTGGGAAAAGACCTTTGTCAGATTCTGAGTAAGGGAGGCAGTTATGAAAAGGGAAGGTATTAGCACCCTTTCCATCCGTAGTTATCTACGGGCTCTTAATTGCTTTTTGTGTGTGTGTTTGAAAATGTTTTGAAAAGGAATTTCGCTTTGACTTCGTAATGATTCACACTGGAATGTATACGAAGTGTTTGGAAATGTTTTTGTTTTGGAAAAGAAACTTTGTAATGATTCACGCTGGAATGTATACAGAGTGTTTTGAAAAGTTTTGGAAAATATGAAGTGTGAAAAGTATTTTGAGCAAGCAAAAGAGACTTATTACCTACTCAGAACGGTCGTTTCCGTGTTATTTTGCTTTCCTTTAGGGTAACGCTCTCCATACCATTAGTTGGCGGGTAACTCTATCCGTTGGATGTAAAGGGAGATTCGAAGGGACATCGGATGGTCATAGAAGGCAACTTGTAGGGATATCCTAGCACATTCGTAAGAAAGTGTGTTGTATTTAGATATTTATCTTATGATTAGTGATCTAGATTGATTAAGTTAATCTTGCTATACACGCCTAATTACTAGCAGTTAATAAGGGCAGAAAGTAAATTGCGGAAATGTAAAGGTCCTATGCTATTACATGGCTTTGGGGCAGATACATAATAGGAGGTGCAGAAAGTAAAGGCGGGAATGTAAATCTACGCTATTACATGATAAAAAACTTGTAACCTATACATTCTTTCTAGAATTTAAATGCAAGAAAATAAATAGCGTTTAAACTATATCCTTTAGTATTTTGAAAATTAAAGTTTATGTGAGAAAACCTAATTCTAATTGATTTTAATTTTAATCAAGAAAAATGAATATTAACCTAAATTAAACTAATTAAGTTAGTTAAAAAGCATGAAAAATTTATTTGTGAAATTATCTAATTAACCTAATTACTAATTAAATTAATTAATTAATTAAAAGGAAAGCGTAAAAAAAGACTCAAACCCAGAAAAAAGATAATGAAAACAAAAAAAAAGGTGGGTTTGATGTAACGCCTGCTTTATTTAAATATTATATTATATTAATATTTTTGAATTATCGCTTGACGATTGTTTTACGAAGAAATAATTATATTAATCGGTATATCTATTAATATATTTGGCGATGTTCCGCTCGTTCGGTAAAATATTATTCGGGCCGATGTTTAATTCCCCGGAATTTTATTAATAAATTGAGTTAATGATGTGATTAGATGGTATATTTAGTATATTAAGAATAGAAGAGGGGTATGTGAGAAATTTTACTAAAGTTTGGCTAGTAAGACATATTACATATAAAAACATTTCCTCCACCCATTTTCCTAACACAACATCAAAAACACAAAGTTTAGAAGTTTGGAGAAAAGCTAGGGCTTTGGTTGAGGAAGAAGAAGAGAGCAAGAAGAAGAACAAGGCTTGGTTTCTTGGTTGAGGAATCATCAAGAACACTCAAAGCTTGCTAGGTAAGGGGTTTGATTTCTATCTCATATAGTTAGGGTTTGTTAGTGATAGTTTGGATTGGGGAAAAATTGATAGTTGGTTTACAGGGTTTTGTTGAGTGATTGTTGAAATGTTTGGAAGAGTTGGATTTGTTGTAGAGATTATGGGTGTTGTTATTAGTGTTTTAGTGTTTGGAAAATAGAAATGAAATTAGGAATGTAAATGGAAAGGAAAACTTATCAGTTAAACTAGAAAATAGAAAAAAATTAAGAAACTGTAACACACAACAAAAACGCAGGGTAAAATGAAAACAGTGGTGGATGGAAGCAAGGAGGGGGAGACGCCCACCTCCACTAGTGGGGCGACCGTCCCCATATGAGGCACCTGTCTCCCTTGTCTTAAGAACTATGGGACGACGTCCTTTTAGAGGAGAGGAAAACGGAAATTGAAATTACTGCTTTGTCAGAATTTAGTGTTTTCTGCTTTTGTCATAAACCGCTTTTACCTACATAATTGCTTGCAAATACATTCTGCTTTCTCTCTAAAAATCCAATTCCACCTAGTAACATTTAGTATCCATAAAATATAATTAGGGATAAGATAGCCGATTAAATTTAGAACCCGATTATGTTCCGATTTTAATTGACGACGAGCAAGTTGTTCAATTCAACGAAAATTGACGTTAGCTAAGTTTGACGGTAGAACGTAGTGGTGAAATTAGTTTTTCGAAATTGTGAGTTCTTACGGAACGACCCGAAATAGGCCAATTTACGGTAAATTGACCCGGATTGTGTTTTAGTCAATTTAAGACATATATGAACTATCCGATTTTGAAGTTGATGTTTATAAATTATGCCGGTAATCAAGAATGGTTTTCGCGACGGTTATTGGTGTTTTTTTTAATCTATTTTTCCGTTTTTGGAATTAGTGGATTAATTGATAATGATGTTTGCGACGGTGTATTTAATTATGAATACTTGTTGTTTATGCGATGCGATGACATGTTTATTTGATATGAATAAATATGGCGATGTGGACTTTATGTCAATTGTGAAGAGCGATGATGATGTGTTGATTGTGTGGTCTTAATTTATTGAGTCACATACATTGCATAAGCGACAAGGGCTTTTATGCCAAGCGACGATGGCTTTTATGCTGCTTACGATGGGCTTTATGCCAAGTGTTCCTATTTATGGACAAATCGACGGGTACCACATGCATAACATAGTCGTGTCTCATGGAGTCGGTTATGTTTATGTTAGAGTTGTTTAACATTGAGTCTTTAATTGAGGAATGATGATTGAATCATGGTACATGATGTTTTGTGTTGATGTGAATATAATGATTGTGTGATGGAGTTAAAGTGCTAATTTATACACTAATGCTAATTTGAAGTATGTAAACTTTTAATACATGTTGGCATACTTTATTTAACTTATATCAATTGTAATTCCCAAAACTATCTATATATTCTATCATGCTTTTAATTATATGTTTTGGAGTATCTCACCCTTTGCTTGTTTTGCGCTGCCTATATATTGGTAACGCGTGATCCCCAAGGATGAGGAGGATTAGCTTGAGTCACTTTATTTTGTGTCGCTCGCCTCGATTGTAGTAACACTTGGGATTTGGGCGACGTCATTATTTTGATAGGATAGTTTGTGCATACTATCTTATGATGCTATAACCATATGTATTAATGACAACATGCTGTTATGTATATTTTGCAAACATATCCGTTGTGCTGTGAATATTCATATGTATATATGATGAATTATGTATGAATCGGTATATCCGACTTTTGATGTGCATTATAATGCTAATTGTTGGAAATGCGGAGATGTGATGCCTCAATTTTGTTAAATGAAATTTTGAAACTCTGATTTTATTATTAATTACGCGGGGTAGAATTGGGGTGTTACATTTGAACCCACGACCTGAGAGATAGAGAGTGACATAGCGCACGCAAGGTAAACCGCTGGGGCGGTGATACATCCATTCATATTGCTGGATTCATAAATATGTATGTGTTGTTTGTTCCTGAATCAGAAGTGCCGGAGCAAAGCTCCGATCATCTTCTCCGGTCATCTAGAAATTGGATCCTGCAAAAATACATAATATGAATGCAAATAAAGGACCCTACCCCCCCCTAATTCGTACCCCAGGAATCTAATGGTGGTATTTTTATAGCCTGAAAGTCCCTGTATCAGTGGGTTCGAAACTCACAGCTTCTATGCCCTACCAATGGCATCACGGGATTTAAGCCCTAAAGCTCACATGTAACACGTTGTACCTGTTCTAAACAACATCCTGAGATCATACAAACAAACAAAATAAGTTAGTAATGCATGGATTGAGAGAAACAATTTATAGAAAAATACCAAACCGGAGCAACTTGGGTGAGTGATTTCTGGATGCTTTGGGATCGTGTAATGATGTGAATCGATCCCTGGGAACTTCAGGAACACGAATGGATGGCTAGAATGGCTTGAAACTGCCTGGAAATTAAAACACGATTTTGCAAGTTTTGAGAAAAAATTGAGAGATTTCTAGGGTTTGTAAGAGGCTAGCAATCTGTGTAAGAGGCTGCCAATTCGTCCTGCTGTCTTGTGAGGATGTTAAGTATATATAGGACAAGAGATTAGGTCAACAAACTTGGTAAAATATATTGCATTGAATGAAAGATATTTGATTGAAATTTTTGAATCAAATCTTTCTTTTCCTTGCTCAATCTTCCTTAAACTCTCTTGCACGAAATTCCCAGCTTGCATTGTCAATCTTGGACCTCAAGAAACTTGGATATCAAGCCTATATGCCTTGCACCTTGTCTTAATATTTTATTTTAATTAAAATTGAATTTTAATGTTTTAATTCAAAAATAAATAAAATAAAAGGAAGGAGGGCGTGTAGTTAGGCTTAGAGGCTCTTGATAATGTTAGGAATAAGTTTGAATCATAAAATCTTAGGCCCATTTGAAAAATGTTTGCTTTTGCTAAGTATTTTTCTTCATGCACCTCCTCAAAAATGCTCAACTTGCACAATTTGTGTCTTGCTCAATTTTCCACATTTTTAGGTGTTCTTGGATTTTTTAGAAAGCTCAAGATGTCCTCTAAACATCATTTTTGGTTTCATCTTCATTGGAGTTTCCATGCTCATGAACACTTCTTTGCAAAAAGATGACTTTTGTTGACTTTTTAGAGGACCTGTAATGTTTTGATCTATAACTTCCAAATGAAGCATTTCCAGCCCAAGCTTGTGAGACATGAAGTTGTAGAGAATTGAATTCTCTTCAAAATGAGCTTTGGTTGAAAAGTTTCTGATAAAGTATGTGAAAGTTATGCTTGGTCAAAGTTCTGTTGACTTTTGTCTAAAAAGCCCTAATTTAGAAACTTTGACTTTTGATCAAATCTTGATTTTTCTTGATGAGTCATGGTCAACCCTTGATCAAATGATGAATATTACTTCAAAATATTGTTGTTGACCAAAAATTATGAAGTTTGACTGTATGTTGACCACAATTGACATTTTGTCCAATACAACTGATTTTCAACCATCTAAGCAATTGGATGAGCAATTTTGACTTGTAAGGCTTGGAACTTGACATGAGGATCCCTTGTGGTATATGGTGAGATATGATGACCACCTGAAGCATTGGAGACCCATCTTGACTTTAGAGGAGCAAACCGTCAACTTGGATGGATTGCTTAGAAGAAGGTTTATTTGAGCAAACCTTGTGAAATTCTTGAATATAGAGCCATGGATTGTCTTGAGAGAAAGGAGGGCAAATTTTGGGATATAACAGCGAGTAGCCGCCACGACTTCTCCTTACTACAAGGAAGAAGAAGAATTCCGAACTTCTTTAGCTGGTGCAGTACCGAGAGAGAGATTTCTGGCTTCGATCTCTACTTCTTTGTGCTTGTTGATGATCAAGAAGAGAAGGTATAAATTCTGTTAGGGTAGAGAATGAGAGAGAGGTTTTGGTTAACTATTTTTATGAGTTTGTTAATGGATTTCCATTATGATGATGGAAAGAAGAAAACGTGTGAAGGCGGTGATGAACGATGTTGGTGGTTCGAGAGGAAGAGCGGTGGTGGTGTTTGTTACATTTTTTATCGGAGAGAGGGTGAAGGTGATGAAGATGTGAGATGAAGCTGAGGTAGAAGAAGAAAATAGAGGGTGATGAGGTGAGAATGAATAAGAAAGTCAGCAAGAAATCATTTGGTATCAGTTTGTTAGCGTTCATAATGTAATCGTGGAGAGGTTGTTAGAGGTTATCGCGAGATGAGAAGATCGGGAGGTTTAGTGAAGAAGGTGTCAAGAAAGAATCAAGAAAATGAGGTTATCATGAGCCATCGAGTGAAGTGGAGTGGTCCTTAATAATGAATGAAGTTTCACGTTTTTAGTATCTTTTTTCCACGATGCATGCATGCTTTCTTCAGATGGCCAAATGTAGAAATACAACCTCGTGTCCTCTACTTCCACGCTTTCCTAAAAAATAACACCATGCCGCCTACTTTGGGTGCTTCTATCTTGGTGTGTAGTAGTTAAATCAATATAACGAGAGTGTCGACAAGAGCACATTGATAGAACAATGTTTATGTTGAATGTATGATGAAAAATAGATCGTAAGCTCCCGTGATTTAGCTTCAAGTCATGACCTCATAAATTTGTTCGACTATTTGAGAATTTCTAAGTGTCATGCTTATTAACTCACCTGTACACCACTTTGTGGCCCTCTAACTTTCTCAATACTCATTCGAACAAGGAAAACTTGGTGTCATTAAAAAGAGCACGTATAATAGAACAAGTTTGCATCTCATTGCCCATTCGAACGAATCCTTAATCATGGAGAAAAATCGTCTCAAACTTTATCACATGACTGTTTGATGAAAGTCCTCGCCAGGCTGGGCAAGTCTTGTACGTGACATCTAGCAATTTTCCAACTTCAAAATGCCAACTTCGGATCTTCATACTTTTCGCTACAACGTTCCAAACGAAATAATTCCTGAAGGGAACTTTTAGAGGACATGACAAACTCCAACTTTTGTGTTCAGAGTTTTTCTGCGCGGAAATCGAATCGATGATAAAAACAGCCTTAAACATGCGCACAACAACTATTTGGGAAAATGCTCTCGTATGCATGGCAAAGTGTGTGTGCCATCTCGCATTTTGGCAACTTCAACCTAACCACTTCGAGGCTTCATATATTTTGATGCGACGTCCGAAATGAAACAGTTTGAGAACGAAACTTATAGAGGACATGATAAACTCGAACTTTCATGTTCAGAGTTTTTCCTTGTGGCGAACGAATCGATGATAAAAACAGACTCGAACATGCACAACAACTGTTTGCATATTGCAAACATGATGAATTCTTATTTTCTAGGCTTTGTAACTTTTGATCCGAGTCCCGAATGAATTTGATTCCTTCAACAAAGTTGTAGATTGCCGCGAGATGAACAACTTTGCAGTTGAACATTTTTTAGTTTGGAGCTGATAACTAAGATAAAATCAAACCCGAAGTCGTCAGTTTGATCATATAAACAAGCACTCCAAAAAAATTCTAAGTGTTGAATATTGTAAACATGATGAATTCATAACTTCTGAGCCTCATAACTTTTGATCCGAGCTCCGAATTAATTCAATTCCTTCAGCAAAGTTGTAGATTGCTGTGAAATGAATAACTTTGATTTTGAATTTGACGCAAAACGACGCTTAGAAACACGTGTAAAATACCCAAAATTTCACTAAGTATGAACTTCAAAAGTTATTAAAATTAAACTTCGGAGCCTCACAACTCGAAATCCGGGCATTTTTGGAGAAATATTCACAAGGACAAATTTGGAGTACGAAGTGCGCTCTTTCCAATGACTACCAATTCACAAGCTTCCGACCACAGACGAGTGAGATAGAGAGTCGACAACATGGCTCCATGAATACAAAGTGCTTAAAACTTAGAAATTTTTCTAAGTCCAAAATTACTTAAAATGCAAGAAACCTCATTTTCTTCCAATTCTTCCGACTTTTCTCAGGAAATGATCACATTTTCGCAAATGTCGTCTTTTGACAATAATTTTGACCAGAAATTCCACTCGGTCAAACTTTGACTTTTGTTGAGTTTTCAATCCGTACACTCAAATATGCTTTTATCCGACTGCTCTTGATTTTCTGATGAATCGCGTGGATCAATAAGCCATATGCAGATACTTCAAGACTCACAAAAGGCTATAGAATCAACTCTGCTCAAATATTCGACCACAACCTGCTCTTACTTAAAACCCTCAATCAATATACTCAAAATAGGAAATTATAACTCCAAAATCTTGGTTCTCGAGAGATAATCGAATCGTCTGGATGCACACATCTTGTATATTAAGATGACACTTGAAATAACGGAACCTCGACATCAAATTATGAATCAAACGCTTTTAAATTGTACAGTTCATACGATTAGAAAATCTCGAACCCATGGCTAATGGATGAATCATATGCATGTAATGCACCTACCAATTAAGTGTAAGTAAATTATTTATTAAAAAATAAAGAGGAGAATTTTGGGTGCAACACGTAGGATATACCGACTTAAATACCTACCATGCTCTCGCCAGATTAACTAAAATCATGTTCCCTAATCCTAAGATTTTGATCTCACTCGCCCAGTAACTAGGAAATATATTTTGAAATCTAATAATATCCTAAACGCATCTAAAGTGCTCTCACTGTATTTAGATTTGTTGCATAATTTGCATAACTGTTTGATCCCCACGCCTCGCAGCTCCGACTCACCTTATTTAATTTCTCACTCGTAATAAAATCATGTTAAGTAAACTCTCACTCGTGACAAAGCTATTTAAATTAGACTTGGATTTTAAAACCAAAATAGAATTTTAATCATAAGCTTGCACCTATTATCTTCTATCGAGTCTCGTCGGTAATGACAGTCCTCATACGCGTCGAACTCTAAACTATTTAGCCAGACATAATGATAGAAAGAAATAAGCAATTTCGGGTTTTTAGATTAAACAAAATCACGAGAAGCAGTTTAACATAATTTAAAGCGATGTTTGAAGAAAAATGGTAAAAGCTTGAAATGATAACAATAGCTGAAAGATAAAGTATAAATATAAATGGCAGAAAATAAAAGCAAGAAATTATATTGCTGTAAAAGTAAATGAATCTGTAATTAATCGAAAATTGGAATTGTAATATACCGTCTGACTTAAATCCAAAACATAAATTAATGCATAAATAAATCCTAAGACTATATTAGGAATAGTACCTGATGTGGAGAACTATTCTGTTTACATCGTGCATGAAAACTGCCCAAGAACTCTAAATTAAAATTTGGATCGAAGAGAAGAGAGAGAGGGAGAGCCCTCCATGTGTTAACTGCCTTCTATTTATAACCCTCAGATAACTTGTTTCGGTGAGAGAAAATAGGAAGACATGGTGTGGTCAATTGCTTGTTGAGAGAAAATAGAGTTAGTGAGGTAGTATATTACTTGTGGCTTTAGGAGGACTAGCTGGGATATTACTATGAGAAAATTAGATACGTTTGGACGAGTGTGATACAATGACTTTGAATCCATGCCGACCGCCCCTTGTGCCGACCATCAAGGTGTATGGCGACCGCCACACTTTCTCTTGGCTTGTGTCGATCGTGATTGTGGGTATGACGAACGCCACACCATGCTAGGCCTTTTCCACTTGTTTTGATGGTCCTTTATTCACTTCATTGATGGACCTTTTCTTTCTTTTATATTTTATGCACTTTTACTTCATTTCTTCTCATTTTTACTCCTTTTCTCAAGCAAGCTTTGTAAACATTAAATTCTCAAACACATTAAAATACTAGCATAATACTAACATAAAGCAACATAATTAAAATAAAATAGAGACATAATCTATGTAAATCAAGCCGAATATATGATACATTTTCGTGTTATCAAATTCCCCCACACTTAAACCATTGCTTGTCCTCAAGAAATCAACCAACACATTAAAAGAAATGATTAAGCACGGTTTTTGAAACAAAGGCATGACACGAATCCTAATTATACGTGGTTGCTAAGCTAATGTTAGATCGATAGGTACTAAATGTTAACTCCAAGAACACCGAAATCATGATACATGATCAAAAACTCCCACCCTATGTAAGCTAGTCCAAGTCATTCTATTATAACTCAACCTATTTCGTTTGCTTTATTTCACTCACTTTCATTCAAGCGCAATCACATTAAGTCTTTTATCCTTGCACGCACATAGTAGAGTAACCGGTTAGTGATTATGGTCTTTTAAGCACGACGTTCTGGTACATAAGTTTGGTAACCCCTTTTATTTCCCAAATTTCAAGTTTCATGGGATCGAACCATAGTCCGCCCTACCAAGTTCAAAGCATCAGACACCTCTGAACCAACTTATAACGGGTTATCTAAAAAAATTTCTTGCATGATCCGCAACTGATTAAGCGACCGGTGAGGGTCACCTAACTTAATTAACGATTCCTGCTTTCCATCTATTAAGGTATCATATTTTGAAAATTTAAGACCATTCACTTATATTCATAGGTTCCCTAAACCCTATATACTTTCAGAGTGTGTGTGTCATGCATCAAAAGTGAAATTCTGGTTAGGCCGACTCAGGATGTCGTGACATCTGATCCGACACTACAAAATAGACAAGGTAGTGTCATACCCTAATTTTTGACCTAATATACTACATCATATCATTCACATGTGCATCATTGCATCACTAACCGTTTCAGAACATGATAGATCGTGTGTACTCTGAAGCCAAATTAGGTTTTTTAATCAAAATTTTCATCTATTCAAGATGTGATCAATTAGGGTTTGATTCACCACTCACCTCAATTTATCTATCTTCATCAATCATCAACATTTGATCTTCAAATTCCTAATTTTTTCTCATGATCTACCTTGAATCGACCAATTAGGGTTTTGATCGAGGATAGTGAATCATTGACTTTTTGCTCAATGAATGACCTATTTTCTTGGATATTGATTTTAACATCACCAATGCAACATCTTGACCTAATTTCTTGGTTCAAAACATTCCAAAATCCATGATTGATCATCAAAATTTTTTTGAATCATCTGATGAAAATTCAACTGTTCAAAAAAGTCAAACTTTGACTTTTGGTCAACTTTTTCAAATCCAAATTTTTTCAATCATAAAATCATTTCAAATTATCCATCATGATCATAAAAAATCAAAATGTGTGAAAAAGTCAACCAAAAGTCAAGATTGAAATTTTTTCTGACACTTAGAAAAATTTTCAAGTGTTAAAAACATGGGTTTTCTACTTTCATGGCCATTTTTCACCTAGATCCATTTTGATTCAAGAAAAACTCAAAACATGAAAGTTGTAGATCTTGTTACAAGCTTTCCAAAATGTCCAATAACTTGTAAAAACACTTTGTGTAGCTAGGGTTTTGAAATTGAAACTTAGAGCTCCATAACCATATTTTACAAGTCACTTTTCAAGAATTATAGGTCATTTTTGCATTTTTCTTCCTTCTAGAAGCCTTGTCATCAAATTGGATAGATTATAACTGATAAATAGTAGATGAGAGTGATTAAGAGGAGGATAAGATCAAGTGAGATTTTAACCATGGTTAAAAGAATATTCCATGTGCATTTATGGCAAAAATGTCTTTCTTGCCCTTTAAGGCAAGTTGTTCAAATTCAAGCCAATTTCTTGCCCTTTCCACTCAGAAATTTTGGCCTATAAATAGAGGTCACTTCTTCATTCAAAATCATACCAAAGAATTCCTAAATAAGCTTTCCTTCTTTCTTACTTGTTTTTCAAGTTTCAAGTTTCTAAGTGGGAGAAATTGCAAAACTCCAAGCCTTGCAATTTATGACTAATCTTAGGCTTCAAACACTTTCCAAATATCATTAGAAAGTTGTTGGAACCTCAAGCTATCCCAAGAACTAGCCAAACTCAGAAACCACTTCCAAACCTCATGTATGCACATATTGAGCCATAACTTCCAAATTCTCAATCCACTAGTGCATCTTCCAATTTTTCACTTCAAACACCTTCTATACATCATATAGAAGTGATCCAAACCATCTTTTCATCATCAAACTCGTAATCATCAAACTCTATTCTCACTTCAAGTGGCTACAGTTGGACCTGGTCAGAGTGATTCAGGCCATTTCAATCCAAGCTGAGCATCCTTACACACTCCATAAGGTCCAGTGGTGTTGTAGCAATCATCAAGTCAACTCTGTAACACCTCCTTCGAAGAATCAGAATTCAACTTGAAGAGGTAAGAGCTTGAACTTTGAAATCTTTAATTTCTAAATTCCAGTTCAAAAATGGCTTGGCCATTTTTTTCCTGCACTATCACTGATCATTAACCCTCAATCAATTGCTTAATTCCATATCCATACATGATTTCATGATCAATTCTTAGAACTAGGGTTCTTCGTGTTCTTGCAAAAATTAACAGTTCTAAACTAAAAATAAATGAAATTAATCATCACCATCATGTTCCTGGGTTTGAAACGAGTAACTTTGATGTTTACAACTTTCAATTTCATTGAGAAACGAAGAATCTATGAATTGATCAAGATTGGAGGTTGAAGATGAAGTTGCGTGCGTTATTTCGTTTCCAGAAAATTCAAATAATTCGTTTATAATATAATAACATGAAAGCAAATAAATTAACGGATGCATAGCCACCCAAGCGGTTTCCAGCACGCTTTTAAATCTTGCCAAGCCATAAGGCCCAGGGTTTGAATCCCCCTAGGACCTTTTTATTTTTTCAAACTTCAAAACTTCATTTTCACTGCTTTCAAATATTTTTCAAACTTGTTTTTAAATATATTTAATTCAAGGTGATTAAATGACAAGCCACACACATGGCTCAGTGGTAAAACTTTTCACTTCTAAGCCAAGGGTCCTGGGTTCAAACCTCCTTAGGACCAAAACCTTCTTTTTATCACTAATTTTCTTAAGTTTTTTTTAACAAACTTCAACATTTTCAAAAACCAATCAAAACTTCTCATTTTGAGATGACTTTTGCACACTTGTCATTTATTATATCTATTTTATGATTATGTCAAAAAATTCAAAAACGCTTTTTATTATATTTTATTAGGTTAAAATGAGACGTTTTAAGTATTTTTAATACTTTTCAAAAATGTTTTCTTTCCGATTTTCAAACCTAATCTTTTTTTCAAAACTTCTTGTGAATATCCTTCACTTTTCAAAATCATTTTCAAACTTCAAAAAAATTTCAATAAACTTACACACTTTTTTTCCATGATCAATTCGATTTGAAGATAAACCGAACTAGGTTTTTCCTCGCATTTCTTTCAAATTGATCATGGGCCTCCCTCACGGTGTAAGTCCCAACCCTCTTATGTACATATTTATTTCCTTGTACATATCCACCCCTTTTTGTGTACATATTCAAATTCTTTGTACATATTCAATCATCTTTGTAAATATTCAAGTATAACAAACTTCGTTCGTTTGTTTTCATCCACTTGTTTATACACCGATTCCATTGGTATTAAGAGGAGCATTATTCCCGGTGAAACTGCTCTTAAACCAACGGGCCTCCCTTAAGGTGTAAGTCTCAACTCCTTTGTATATATTCAAGTTACACTTGCTTTAATTGCTTGTTTTATGCACTTGTTTATATTTATCCTTCATAAACTCCTGTGAATACACATCACACACTTTATCATATACTTGTTCATATAACTGTTCATTTATAACATAACAACTAGTTTAACAACTAGGTTCCCTTATAGCCTCCTCTTAGGCTTCAGATAAGACAACTCACCTGTTGAGTTTAGCCTCCGCTAGGCTTCAGATAAGACCAATCCCCTAAGATAGCCTCGCTCTGGCTTCGCTCAAAGAACTCCCTCGTTGAGTTTAGCCTTCTGGGCATCAAACAAGAAAGAGACTGAAATCTCTTAATCCTATTGGGATTCCAATGCAAAGAATCACTCGCGCTAGGATAGAACCCTAAGAGTATGATTTCCTGGTGAAATCACTCTTGAATCCAAAGAGGATGGTTTCCCGGTGAAATCACTCTTAAAGCCAAAGCCACCCATACCCTATAGCCTCCTCTGGGCTCACAATGCAAGGACCTCGATGACCCTCGAATTCCTCCTCTTCGCTTACAATACAAGGACCCACGGGCTTCTTAAAAGCATCCCCCTAATCAATAATCAATTTCTCCTAGAGATTTAGACATTTATCATCTCTATGGAAGAAGTATCTCATCTATAACATCACATACAAATCAAACACTTTTTTCAAACACTTTTTCAAACAAAATATCTTTTAATTGTAAGTGGTAACGCTTGTACACTCAAGCAAAATGCCCAATGCTTACAATTAAAGATTCAATCATCTTTTCAAACATCTTTCTTAAACTCATAAGTGGTAACGCTTGTACACTCAAGCAAAACACCTAATACTTACGATGAAAGATTCAATCAATCAACCTTTCAAAAAAGTATGTGATGAAATAGATTAGATACATTTTTCATTAAGATGACATTTGTCCTTGTCTCTTAATAACACCCTTTGCTTCCACTAGCATAAGTGGGTACTACGATTACTCTGACTTTCTCAACCTCCCTTTGAGAATACGTAGGCACATGGTCTCATCCTTGGCGAGCATACTTCTTTCTCCCTCAAACCAAACAAACCATAGTTCCCTTAGATCCGAGCTACAGATGCTCTGATTCCCACTAGGGGATATGTATGCAGAGGATCCCAATGATCTTTGTGAGCATAATAATAACAAAACTTAGGACCCTGCCTAACCAACATTTCTTAAAACCCAAAAGAGAAACTTTCCCAAGAATAGAGTAGCAAATTAAAACATACAAACATATCAAAAATATTCATATATGCAAACTATGCTATAGATAACTATATGTATATAGGGTGCTAAAACCTCCCTTTATATAACAAACCCTCTTACTGTGTTCTTCCCAATGCGCTATGCCTAGTTCACGCTTAGTCGATCGCATATCATTATTTATTTAGGGTATTTCAGCTTCCCCTTTTTTATCTCATTTTCTTGTCTCGAAACAATAAATCTTGATGCTCACGGCATCTTTTTAAAAACAAATCAAAAGAGTAAATCGTTTTGAACCCGAGATTCGAATTCCGATTCGATTCCCGTTCGTCACTTTTTACCGTGAATAGAAAAAATGGCGACTCTGTTGGGGAGCACCAAGCTTTTCTTTGTTTTCAAAAAAGGAAAAAAAGGGTTAAAGCCTCATTTGTGCATATGTTTGTTTTTCTTTATTGCGTGTTTTAGTTATCGCGATTTCATCTGATGGAAAAAAATCCTAACCCGGATTTAAGAAATATTTTAAGATCTAGGTGGGGGTATAGTCATATTAACTTCCGAGAAGTCTCATTACTTACTAAGTTAATTTGAGATCCCTCGCTCAATGGAGGTTGTCTTGGGGGTATTTATGTTTAGCAAGTATTTGCAATGACATTTTGCTTTCAAGGAACTAACGAAGTCGAGTGGTCAGAGAACACATAACCCATCCCGCCATTTAGGGTGTAGTGCATAAGCTATTCAAGTGTAAACTTGGATTAGTTGTCATGCGAGACTACGATCAGGCGAGTTTTTCTTGAAAAATATTATTGGACTTGAAGTATTTAACAAATCCGATAATATTTCAAAGAGAAGCATTGAACCTGTATTATCAGTAGAACAGGTTTTGCAGGTGAATAAGCCCTTAGAACTTACCCACATTTGGTTCTTATCGTTGGCCTCATGCTCGTGACTTCAAATACTTGAACGTATGTATAACCACTAACCATGTTTGTATCTTTGTGGCATTCATGCATTCATTCAAAAACCTCAAATTCTCATTTCTCTTCCCATTTCCAAAGAATTTAGATATTTTTCTTTGTAAACATTTTAGGTTAGAGGGATGGACGTAAGAAGAAGATATACCAAGAGATACAGTTTTAGAATTCCTGATGTAGAAAAGTTAAAATAGTTAGCATCCTTGGTAAAAGATCCCCTAGATTTCAGAAAACGTTATGGGACTCTTTTAACTGTCTTGAACACTAACGTTGATGAAGGACTTCTCAAAACTTTTGTTCAGTTTTACAATCCAGTCTATCGCTGTTTCACTTTCCCAGATTATCAATTGATGCCTACTTTGGAAGAGTGCGCACATATTTTAGGTATCTCAGTGTCTGATAAGGTACCTTTCAATGGTTTTGAAGCCATTCCTAAGCCACAAGTCATTGCAACGATGACTAATTTAAGGAAATCTGAGATAGACAAAAACATGACTACCAAAGGAAATCTCTGTGATACGGTGAACTGACTTTTTTGTGTTTTGTATCGCAAATGTGCGGATAGCAAGAGTACGGGAGAATGGTTATGAAAAGGGAAGGTATTAGCACCCCTTTCCATCCGTAGTTATCTACGGGCTCTTAGTTGCTCTTAGATCACTTTTAAAATTGTGCTTTCTGTGTGTTTGAAAAAGATGTTTTGAAAAGGCATTTCGCTTTGACTTTGTAATGATTCATGTAGGAATGTATACAAAGTGTTTGGAAATGTTTCGTTTTGAAAAGAGTTTGAACTTTGACAAAAGTGTGAGGTGTGAAAAATATTTTGATAGAGCAAGCAACTAAAAGTCTTATTACCTACTCAGAATTGGTCGTTTTCGTGTTGTTTTATGTTCCTTTAGAATAGCACTATCCATACCATTAGTTGGTAGGTAACTCTATTTGTTGGATGTAAGCGGACACCAAGGGACATCGGATGGTCATAGAAGGCAACTTGTAGGAAGTATCCTAGCACATTCGGGACTATCATCATTTTTCGCAGCGACAATCGAGGGTCAAGATCATGTATTCGGAGGCGACATCGTGGGTCTTATGATCTTTGTATCAAGGGACTATGATGATTTGTTTTGAAGGCAACGGCTAGAATACCTCTACGTTCGAGGGACATGACCGTTTTGAATTCGTAAGGCAACGAGAGAGAATTACCCTAAGGGGTGCATGTGTGAGAGAAGTGTGTTGATTCAGATATTTTATCTTGAAAATTAGTGAGCTATGTTGATTATTATCTTGCCATACACACCTAGTTACTAGCAATTTATAGGGTGCGGAAATTAAAATGCGGAATGTAAAGTGCGGAAAGGTAAATGTCCTACGCTATTACATGGCTTTGGGGCAGATACATAATTTAAACTTGCGGAAAATAAAAACCTAATTTAAACTATTACATCCCATAAACAGTTACATTATTGGAAAAAAATGAAAACGGTAAAGAAACGTCTGAAGCGGAATAACCTGTGAAACGATAAGAGAAATCGGAAAATATGATGAAATCGAATAAGAGAAAACGTTAGAAAAAATGCAAATTTTTAATTGGGAAAAAATATGACATGCTGGAAATAACATAAATATGTTAAAATAATTTTTTGGGATTTTTTAGATGCAATTTAATAATTTAAAACTAATTAAATGTGATTTAAATGCAAAATTATGAATAAAAATAAATATGCATACAAAATTGTATTTTTTAATTTTATAAATTAAATAAAGATTTTCTGAAAATAAATGCAAAAGGAAAAAATATTTTGATGATTTTTTAATGCATAAATAAAAATATGAAAAGAAATTAAATGCATGAAAATATTAAATAATAAGAAAAATATGAAAATATGAGTTTTGTAAAAGAAGAAAAAATATAGGTCTTGCCAGGATTCGAACTGGAGATCTTGCTTTCAAACTTTGAGTTCCCTTGCCTTGACCAACTGAGCTAACGTGTTCTACTGTTTGGAAACCGGAGCGAGTAGAATACAAACACGCGTCTCCTTCTGGTTGCCTCGTTCTCGCGCCAGACTTCATCTTCTTTTTGAATTTTTGAAAGCTAGCGTCGCCATTGCTCGACGCCATGCACTCGCCACAACGAAAATCAAGCACACATAATATAAATAAATTCTAAAGCCATGGTTCGATTCCTGAGATCATTCCGAACGCATTGGTATAGGTTTCATGGTCCAATTTTTCCATTTATGCAAAGCCCTAAATCGAACCCGGAAACCCTAGTTATGGTATATCACGATTCAAGCCATGGAAATGCAATCAAATAACCCAGATCGCTTGCAAACTTCATTCTAATCACAAAAACAACAATGAAACATGTTAATAATGCATGAAAATTAAAATACGATTTTGGATTTTTCAAGAACAAACCAAACTCGGATTTTTTAATTCTGGATGGATTCGAGCAATGTGAAGGTCTGGATTCACTCTGGAGGTATCAAGGAATGCAATGGACACCTTAGAATCGATTGAAAACAGCTGGAACTAGGGCTGAACTTTGCTTGTATGCCACAGTTTTTTTGAGTTGCAACAAGGGTTCTTGAGCCAATTTTTCTACCCTAATTCGTGTGGTATGTATCATGTATATATAGTAGAAGGATTCAGAGCTGTTTTGGGAAAGATTTAATCAATGATCAATGCTAATCAAATTTGATTTTTGTACAAAATCAAATCTTCAAATTTTGATCAATTTTCAATCCAATCTTGCCATATCCATCAAATTTTGAAAATTGTGGCTTTTAATGAGTTGATTGATCTCAAGGAAGAAATAAAAATCAAGTTTGCAATTAATTTTGATTTTATACTTTATTTTTAAATTTAATTTGTATTTAAATGAATAAATTCCAAATTAAATAGAAAAATAAAATAAAAATTCGTGGCATTGGGCTTGGATATTCCTAATGGTGTAAGGAATAAGTTTGGATGAATAAAAGTAAGCCCATTTGCAAAGTTTTTGATTTTAGAAGTATTTCTCTTGTGCACTCTTTCAAAATCGCCCAACTTGTGAATGGTGTATCTTGCTCAATTTTCCACATTTTTGAGTGTTCTTGGACTTTTGAAAGCTCTAAGAGTCCTCTAACCAACATTTTGGTATAATCTCAATTGAGTTTCCATGCTCAATATATCTTCAAAACAAAAGTTGACTTTTGTTGACTTTGAAAATGACTGAATGTTTCGAGCCATACCTCTCAAATGAAGCATTTTTGACATTCTTGTGAGACATAAAGTTGTAGAGAATTGAATTTCCTTCAAAATAATAGGTGGTGAAAATTTCGAGAAAGTATGAAGAAGTTATGATCACCAAAGTTCATTGACTTTTCATCTAGAAACCCTAATTTAGAAAGTTTGACTTTGAGCAAATCTTGAGTTTTCTTGATGAATCATGATCAACCCTTGATCAAATGATGAATGTAACTTCAAAATGAGGATGTTGACCAAAAATTATGAAGTTTGATCGTATGTTGACCATGCTTGACTTTTGTCCAATATAACCGATTTTCAACCATCCGAGCAATTGTTCGAGGAAATTTGACTTGAAGCTTGAAACTTGACATGGAGAATCTTTGAAGCATATGAGGAGGTATGAAGACCATTGGAGATGTTGGAAGTCCATCTTGACTGAGAATTGCCAAACCCTAGTTTGGGTTGTTTGTCTAGAGAGAGTTTGTCCGATCAACTCTCGAGGAACTTTGAGTATGGATGTATGAGATATCTTGAGAAGATGGAGGGCAAATTTTGGGTATGATAGCCCCTGCTCAATCTTCTTGTACCGGAAGGTTAGATTGACATACTTGTCTTTCGTGACCGGAGGTAGAAGATGATTGAACACTCGAGTACACCTGAAAATTTGCACTCGCTGTGGGTGGATGATGCGGGAATGGGCTTACAGATGCCATTTGGAGAAGGTAGAGACTTCGCTGGGGGATGAGTCATACGCTGGACTCGAGGTTGTTGATAAGGAGAATTGACGGGGATGGGCTTAAGATGCCATCTCGAAAGATCGATGCTCGGGAGTGAGCCGTACGCTAGACTCTGTAGATGTTCTTGATAGTGGAAAGAGCGCGGAGATGGGCTTAAGATGCCATCCGGAGTGAGTCGTATGTTAGACTTCGTGCTCGCCTTCGAATGAAGTTATTGGTTTGTATTGGTTTTTAACCAAATATGCAGCATTCCAAAGGTGGAGAAACACTGATAAGTAATCGGAGATGGGCTTAAGATGCCATCTAGGGCCACTGAGTCGTACGCCAGACTCTGTAGTTGCTGTTGATAATAAGAAGGATTCAGAATAGATCTTCGTGCCGATTACTCTGAGGGAGGTAGTAGTTGGCAACATGCGGATATCTTCCCTGTTGTGCATCGGGTGTTGATCCATTGCCTGTTATCGGAGGATAACCAGGGCGCTCTTCGATAGTTTTCCGCCGATTCGGGCTTAATCTCGACCACCGCTCGGAGGACAACTAGGGGTGGTCTTTCGATAGTTTTCCGCCGAGATTCGGGCTTAATCCTCGACCATTGCCGAGGACAACTAGGGGCGGTCTTTCGTATAGTTTTCCGCCGAGATTGTGGCTTAACTCGACCCGCTTATGGTGATTTTCATCTGCTTTGGAAAACAAGAGAAACTTTGATAGAATATTTGTTAGTCTTATGCAAAGTATGATGCATGACAATGTGTATAAATGACGATGCATGAATTATGACTTTATGAGTAACGATGAATGATAGATGTTGTGATATTTCAAAACATATCCATCTTGAAGAAGATGTGGATGTTCCGCTGAGGATTGCCTTCTATTTGGGGATTGAGTAGTGAGAACCCTCTTGAAGGAGAAGAAAGATATCCCGATTCCTCCGATGCACTATCTCGACCAAGTCTTGGGCCTAGATATTGTTGAGGAAGGTAGAGATTTGAGAAGCTCGTTGTTGGAGATCTCATATATAGACCCTGCTGGGGAGAGTCCGGGAGGAAGTCCGCTGGGGATCTTGCATGTAGACCCCGTTGGGAAAAATTAGGTGGCGCCACTGGGATTTTGAGTGTAGATCTCACTGAGAGCGCTTGATGGTCACCGAGACCGGTCAGCCTGCTGGAATCTCCGATCGAGGAATAGAGATGTAGATTTTCTCCGGCACTATCCGACCAAGTCTCGAGTCCGATACCGCTGGAGAAAAGGGGAATTGTTATGAGATATTCTCACGATGATAAATACTCGGGGATGAAGTGTCGCTTGAGACCGATGTAATCAATAACTCGATTTTCAAAAATCATTTAAATGAATTTTCAAAACAATGAAATCGCCACCTAATTTTATTCGTTCTAGAGAGAACGGGAAAATATAGATAAAACCCACAAAAATCGGATAAGGCGGTCTACAAGACCAAAAAGGATGGATTCGGGAGTCGGTTACGCAAGGGGAAGGTATTAGCACCCCTTACGTCCATCGTACTCGATGGGACCCATTTAGTTCGAAATGTTTGTGTGTTTAAAGTAAAAATGCTATCTTCTAATTACTGATCAAGAAATAAGAAAGAAGAAAACGGGATTTGTTTATTATTATTTTGAGTTTGACACGGTTTCGAAACCGTGTGCCTACGTATTCCCTCGTGCAATGGGAAAGTCAAAACTCCGTAGTTCTTGTTGAAAATGTCTTGAATTGTTTGTGTTGATTTTAGAAGAAAATGTTTTTTTATTTTGATAATCGATATGAGCGAAAAAAGGTTTGGATGGGTTGAATTGATTTTAATGGTAGATGACAAGTACCAAAACGCTCGGATACCTCTAACAATTCGATACTCGAGATTGGTGATTGAGGTCAACCGATCTTCTCTCATCCGAAATCTTTATTATGAAAGGAGTGAGGTGAAACAAAGTTCACTTTTATTAAGTGTTATGGAATAAAGTATTTAAGTCATTGTTACCTCTAATGGCCCAAACATTTACATTTTAATTAAATCGTTGGGCTAACCTCTAACAATTTAATTAAGTACCATAACACTATGTTTTTTTTGTTTTGTAGAAAATTGATTTAAAGAAAACAAATTCAATTAATTAATTTAATATGAAAGTGTTTTAAATGTTCAAGTGTATGGAATAAAGTATTCAAGTCATTGGGTTACCTCTAATGGCCCAAATATTTTACATTTTAATTAAATCGCTACGAACCTCTAACAATTTAATTAAGTACCATAACACTATTTTTGATTTGAAAGTGTTGAAAATTGCGCGCTGAGCGAGAGAAATGATGTTTCGGTTATGATTAACCAAGTATATGGACTTGATTAACCTCGTGAGGATAGGTGCTCCTATCCCCAACCATGAGACCATGGTGATTGGTATATGGACCAATTATTTTCGGGTTATGATTAATCAAGGAAACGAGGGCCCTAATTAACCTCGTGAGGATGGCCATGCCCATCCCCAACCATGAGACCCTTAGAGAATTTGGTGTGGGTAACCAAAAATAAGAGAGAGAGCGGAGGCGTTGTTGTTTTCATATTAATGTGAGAGTGGAGTGTTCGATCGCGTAATAAACATACGAGCGGATAATAAAAGAAAATAAATTAACACACAATACAAATCGGAATTTAAATAATTATTAGTATAGATATTTTTTACTTGATGAAAAATCAACTACCAATTTAATTGGTGATTCAACAAATAAAAAACTACCATATGCCAAATATTATTTAATACATCATTATATATAAAAACTTGCATAATAATTGAATTTAAAGAGAAAGTTTAGGAATGGGCCTGTTTGAAGCTTTAAATCTGGGGGTGCAAACAGCAAATCTGAGCCCAAGCCCAAAACAAAGTTGTTGGATCCTGTGTGAGTGCCTCCATGGATCATACTATGGTCTGCCATTCTGGATCGCTGGATCTGGACTTCAACAGATCTGATGGCCTTGATGCAGGAGGGTGCAAGATAGATATCATGGACATGCCTACACCAGATTCGAAATAAGACCAAACAGGTGGTGACAAGTGTCACCACCTAAACCAACCCACATGGCCAAACATTCTAGTATCATCCTAATACTCATTTTATATAAATTATGTAAAACAAAATAAAATTAATTCTGATTAAATAAATAGTAATACTAGTAAAATAAAAAAATAAAAAAAAGAAAAGAAATTAGTTTATTGTTGTTATATTATTATATATGTTATGTCGTTAAACTAATACTAAACTAAATTAACTTTGTTGTTAATCTGAAATTTTTACCATAAGTAAAAAAAAATAAACAACCTAATCCTAATACTAATTGAATCCTAATACTTAAATAATAAAAAAACAAGAATCAGTTTTTATAAAATCAAAAAAAATCTGATCCTAAGTAGATACCTAATACTATCCTAATCTTATTTTACAAAGTAAACAAAAAAAAGTTTCAGAACTCTCCTACCCTCACAAACCTTCACGATCTGTTCATCTTCTCAAACTCTCTCTCTCTCTCTCTCACGATCATATGCGAACCCCAGCCAAAACCTCACGATCGCCATCGCTTTGTCCGATCTCATCGCCGCCTCTCGCGATTTTCATCGCTGTCGCTTCACCTCGAACTCGCCGCGATCTCTCTCTCAAAACTCGTCATGATTTCAATGCGGTTCTCTCGATCCGTTACCACTGTGTTTCCTCACCGCGATTGCTCATCTCTTTTCTCTCGATCTTACTATTGCTCATATATCGACTTAAGAAGATATTTACTTGATGATTACAGTTGTGGGCATTGAAAGAGGGAAACGGAACCCAAATCCTAATCGCGAAAACGATGGTGCTCGATGGAAAATACATGATGAAAACATGACAAAGCGAAAAGGAAAAGAGCCATGGTGGTGATTCGAGATCGGATGGCGGTGGATGGTGCCGGTGGCCGCAACCCCGTGAGATCTCTTTTTTACCTTGTTCGCTTCTTCCTCGCTTTCAAGGGTTTCTTCTCGAAAATGATGATATTAGTTTAGATGGATGCTATTCGTGTTTGGTTTCGGTTTTTGGCTCACGTGTTAGTATGCGGTTAGGGTTTTGTTTCGATGGATTTCGCTAGGGTTTTCTTGTTGTGAATAGTGGTCGCTTGTGTTATAAACTTGAATGTTTATATAGTGTCGCTAGGGTTTTGCAGACTTTCTTGCTCGACTTTTTTGAAAAAAACAAGGCTTTGTTTGCTTGATGGGCTTGCATCCTTCGTTGTCGATAACTTTGATTTTCTTTTGTTTGTTTGATGTTGTCCTGCTGTTATGTATTCTGATGTTTTGGTTGTGTAATACTGTTTTTGGTAAAACTTGCCCGAAAGGACGTATACCCTTGCTGCCCTGTATAAGGCTACAAGATCGCCATGCCAAACCGCTTCAAAATCGCTTCTCATCTTCTTTCCACACCTCCTATTGTGAACCAAGGGTACCCTTGTGGATTTGCAATAGTGAGCTTTACGGCCGATGATTTGTACATGAGGCCCCGGTTTTGAACGATCGAAACCCTTGCACAACCTGATTCCGGAAAGAAAATCCTAATGATGAGATAGAAATTGTGTATTGTCTTGTATTGTTATCATTGCTGTCCGTTATTTGCTAATCATATTCTTTTGCTTTGTTTCATGAACACGAGTCATGGCATGAACTTGGAGGAACGACAAAAGACAGCTCTGGGCAAGGAGGCAAGATCTTCAATGGAGCAAGAAAACTTGGAAGCCGACGAAACAGCAAAACTCTTAATGGAAAGAAAGGACTTAGGCATATAACACTTGTAGCATAATGTTAGAATTCAAAACTTGTAACCTAGGAATCTTTGTATTTAGAAATCTCGAAACATTGTAGTGTTACCAATTTAAATTTGACATTGATTTCGATGACTCACGTAGTATTTTTACAAACCAAAGCTAAGAGAATGTTTGAACTTGGAGGTTTGATTCTAACTTGTAAACGGGCGTTCTTCGAATGTCCTTTTGTATTCGAACAAGATTTTTGACACTTGAATGACAAAAAGAAGTTGAATAATGAGTGAAATTTGTTTGGCTTTTGGATTAGAACTTGTATTCGAAGATTTGATAAGTTGTAAAACCATGTATTTGATTTATCCTTGTATTCTTGTACAACAAAACTTTAGAGTAATTCGAAACTCTTGGATTTTCATGAATGCAAAGTTTGAAGATTATGTACCAATTTGAGTTCTAGTTTGAATTCTTGAATACTACTAATGTGATCTTGCAATGTTGTAGCATTTTGTGCATGGAAGTTGAAAATTCATGACGAACCAAACATTCCAACAAATTTGTCATGAACCAAAATTACTTTGGTTAGAACGATACTAAGTCGAAATGTTAATTTAAAATATGCGCCTAAATCCAAATCAATCCACCATTCCCATCCGTATTCATGAATCAAACGCGTAGTAACGTGATTGTTGCACTTTAGATTCTTGAGAAAATTGCCATGTATGATCTTGATTCATGTTCTAAGAAAAGAATGAGGTCTTAAGAGAACTATGAGTGGAATTTGAATATGTATTCAATTTTCTAAATCCTCTTTCGAACTCAATAATGCACATTATAAAAGCTTTGAACTTGTGAAAAAAACCTCAAATCCAAGTTATCTTGTAATTACATTAATCCCATTTGAATTTCCCGCCACAAAGTTTCCATTTTTATCCATTCTCCTAGAAATTGAGCCTTTGCTTTGAGACAAGAATTGAAACCTAAGTTTCAAAATGAAATTTTGATAAAAACCTCACCAACTTGTCGCTTTCATGATTCTTTAAGAATGGAGCAATAGATTCCACTTGAAATTAATGGAATTATCACCGCTTCCAAATTGAACCATCTATTAGTGGAGTAAGATTCGAACCAAACGAATTCCAAAAGGAAGCTTCTAGTTTTTTCATAGAATGCCCAATCTTGTGAGCGATGAACGCGACAGAAAAGATCTCAACACGCGCAGCTTGACGCTCAGAAATCTTGTAAACAAGTCCTCCGGATGAATATCTTCACATACACCCACTATTGCCAAGAGCGAACAAAGTCGACGATCAAACCAAACGCACTAGAACTTGTATTGTTGACCAATAAACGGATAATCATAACCCACCCTTTTACATCTTGAACAATGAACTCAAACGACAAAGAAACCCAAACTCGTGATGAATTGATCTCCGAATCAAGAGGTAACGATATTCAAAATAAATGCATTCGCAGCTTCATCAAGAATGACTGCTCAATTCAACAATCGAACATCAAGCCCCGAAAATCCATAGATACGAACGGATAAGATTCAACATTAAACCTCGCCATTTTCAAATATCCCGATTGGTCGAAAACACCACGCCTTTTCGCTCAATGAGGAATCTTTGGGAATCAACTCAATCCGTAACCATAGACCCAAAGATATGAATGCATGAGTGTTATGATAAACGCCAAGCCTAAAACAGATAAAACCGAGATAGGAGGGCAAATTTTGGGTGCAATATGTTCTATTTAATCGCCTTAAACTCAAAGTGAGATTACGCTAGCCTTTGAACTTTCAAGGTAGAAGAAGATTAAATACTACAAGAACCCAAAATTTGCGTCCAAGAACAAATGGAAATATTTTTGCATTTTTAAATCTTTTGATAATTTTGACTTTCTATATTTTTGTGATTTTTTTTTGAATAAAGGATTTGGAACAAAGATTCCGTATGTCAAGTAAGGATATTAGACATACATCGGAAAGAGACCGACCAAGACGACTCTAACAAAGGTTTCAAATATACATGCCCGTAAGGATATTGGACACATAAAGATCGAATATACATGTTCGTAAGGATATTGAACACATATAGGTAGCATATGCCGTAAGGATATTAGACATACACCGGAAAGAGATCGATCAAGACGACTCAAACAAAGGTTTCAAATATACATGCCCTAAGGATATTGGACACATAAAGATCAAATATACATGTTCGTAAGGATATTGAACACATATAGGAGCATATGTCGTAAGGATATTAGACATACACCGAAAGAGACCGATCAAGACGACTCTAACAAAGGTTTCAAATATACATGCCCTAAGGATATTGGACATATAAAGATCGAATATACATGTTCGTAAGGATATTGAACACATATAGGAGCATATGTCGTAAGGATATTAGACATACACAAGAGAGAGACCAATCAAGACGACTCTAACAAAGGTTTCAAAGTATACATGCCCTAAGGATATTGACACATAAAGATCGAATATACATGTTCGGTAAGGATATTGAACATATATAGGAAGCATATGTCGTAAGGATATTAGACATACACCGGAAAGAGACCGAATCAAGACGACTCTAACAAAGGTTTCGAAATATACATGCCCGGTAAGGATATTGGACACATAGATATCAAATATACATGTTCGGTAAGGATATTGAACACATATAGGGAGCATATGTCAGGTAAGGATATTAGACATACACCGGAAAGAGACCAATCAAGACGACTCTAACAAAGGTTTCAAATATACATGCCCTGAAGGATATTGACATATAAAGATCGAATATACATGTTCGGTAAGGATATTGAACACATATAGGATATGTCGTAAGGATATTAGACATACACAAGAGAGAGACCGACCGAAGATGACTCTAACAAAGGTTTCGAAAGTATACATGCCCGGTAAGGATATTGGACACATAAAGATCGAATATACATGTTCGATAAGGATATTGAACACATATAGGAAGCATATGTCAGGTAAGGATATTAGACATACACCGGAAAAAGACCGACCGAAGACGACTCTAACAAAGGTTTCGAAATATACATGCCCGGTAAGGATATTGGACACATAGATATCGAATATACATGTTCGGTAAGGATATTGAACATATATAGGAAGCATAAGGATATTAGACATACATCGGAAAGAGACCGATCAAGATGACTCTAACAAAAGGTTTCAAATAAACATGCCCGTAAGGATATTGGACATATAAAGATCGAATATACATGTTCGGTAAGGATATTGAACACATATAGGAAGCATATGTCGTAAGGATATTAGACATACACCGAAAGAGACCGATCAAGACGACTCTAACAAAGGTTTTGAAATATACATGCCCTGTGAAGGATATTGACACATAAAGATCGAATATACATGTTCTAAGGATATTGAACACATATATCAAGCATATGTCGTAAGGATATTAGACATACACCGAAAGAGACCGAATCAAGACGACTCTAACAAAGGTTTCAAATATACATGCCCTAGAAGGATATTGACACATAAAGATCGAATATACATGTTCGGTAAGGATATTGAACACATATAGAGAGCATATGTCGTAAGGATATTAGATACACCGAAAGAGACCGATCAAGACGACTCTAACAAAGGTTTCAAATAATACATGCCCGTAAGGATATTGGACACATAAAGATCGAATATACATGTTCGTAAGGATATTGAACACATATAGAGCATATGTCGTAAGGATATTAGACATACATCGGAAAGAGACCGACCAAAGACGACTCTAACAAAGGTTTCAAATATACATGCCCGAAGGATATTGGACATATAAAGATCGAATATACATGTTCGTAAGGATATTGAACACATATATGGAGCATATGTCGTAAGGATATTAGACATAATCGGAAAGAGACCGAATCAAGATGACTCTAACAAAGGTTTCAAATATACATGCCCGTAAGGATATTGGACATATAAAGATCGAATATACATGTTCGTAAGGATATTGAACACATATATGGAGCATATGTCGTAAGGATATTAGACATACACAAGAGAGACCAATCAAGACGACTCTAACAAAGGTTTCAAAGTATACATGCCCGTAAGGATATTGGACACATAAAGATCGAATATACATGTTCGTAAGGATATTGAACACATATAGGCATATGTCGTAAGGATATTAGACATACACCGAAAGAGACCGAATCAAGACGACTCTAACAAAGGTTTCAAATATACATGCCCGGAAGGATATTGGACATAGATATCAAATATACATGTTCGGTAAGGATATTGAACACATATAGGAGCATATGTCGTAAGGATATTAGACATACACCGAAAGAGACCGATCAAGACGACTCTAACAAAGGTTTCAAATATACATGCCCTAGAAGGATATTGGACATATAAAGATCGAATATACATGTTCGGTAAGGATATTGAACACATATAGGAGCATATGTCGTAAGGATATTAGACATACACAAGAGAGACCGATCAAGATGACTCTAACAAAGGTTTCAAAGTATACATGCCCGTAAGGATATTGGACATAAAGATCGAATATACATGTTCGATAAGGATATTGAACACATATAGAAGCATATGTCGTAAGGATATTAGACATACACCGAAAAGACGGATCAAGACGACTCTAACAAAGGTTTCAAATATACATGCCCTAAGGATATTGGACACATAGATATCGAATATACATGTTCGTAAGGATATTGAACACATATAGGAAGCATATGTCGTAAGGATATTAGACATACAATCGAAAGAGACCGATCAAGACGACTCTAACAAAAGGTTTCAAATAAACATGCCCGTAAGGATATTGACATATAAAGATCGAATATACATGTTCGGTAAGGATATTGAACACATATAGGAAGCATATGTCGTAAGGATATTAGACATACAACGAAAGAGACCACCAAAGACGACTCTAACAAAGGTTTTGAAATATACATGTTCGTAAGGATATTGGACACATAAAGATCGAATATACATGTTCGTAAGGATATTGAACACATATATCAAGCATATGTCGTAAGGATATTAGACATACACCGAAAGAGACCAATCAAGACGACTCTAACAAAGGTTTCAAATATACATGCCCGTAAGGATATTGGACACATAAAGATCGAATATACATGTTCTAAGGATATTGAACATATAGAGCATATGTCGTAAGGATATTAGACATACACGGAAAGAGACCGATCAAGACGACTCTAACAAAGGTTTCAAATATACATGCCCTAAGGATATTGACACATAAAGATCGAATATACATGTTCGTAAGGATATTGAACACATATAGGTAGCATATGCCGTAAGGATATTAGACATACACCGGAAAGAGATCAATCAAGACGACTCAAACAAAGGTTTCAAATATACATGCCCTGTAAGGATATTGGACACATAAAGATCAAATATACATGTTCGAAGGATATTGAAACATATAGGGAGCATATGTCGTAAGGATATTAGACATACACCGAAAGAGACCGAATCAAGACGACTCTAACAAAGGTTTCAAATATACATGCCCGTAAGGATATTGGACATAAAGATCGAATATACATGTTCGGTAAGGATATTGAACACATAGGGATATGTCGTAAGGATATTAGACATACAAGAGAGAGACCGACCAAGACGACTCTAACAAAGGTTTCAAAGTATACATGCCCGTAAGGATATTGACACATAAAGATCGAATATACATGTTCGGTAAGGATATCACATATAGGAAGCATATGTCGTAAGGATATTAGACATACACCGAAAGAGACCAATCAAGACGACTCTAACAAAGGTTTCAAATACATGCCCTGTAAGGATATTGGACACATAGATATCAAATATACATGTTCTAAGGATATTGAACACATATAGGAGCATATGTCGTAAGGATATTAGACATACACCGAAAGAGACCGAATCAAGACGACTCTAACAAAGGTTTCAAATATACATGCCCTGTAAGGATATTGGACATATAAAGATCGAATATACATGTTCGGTAAGGATATTGAACACATAGGAGCATATGTCGTAAGGATATTAGACATACACAAGAGAGAGACCAATCAAGATGACTCTAACAAAGGTTTCAAAGTATACATGCCCTAAGGATATTGGACACATAAAGATCGAATATACATGTTCGTAAGGATATTGAACACATATAGAAGCATATGTCGTAAGGATATTAGACATACACCGGAAAGAGACCGATCAAGACGACTCTAACAAAGGTTTCAAATATACATGCCCTGTAAGGATATTGGACATAGATATCGAATATACATGTTCGGTAAGGATATTGAACACATATAGGAAGCATATGTCGTAAGGATATTAGACATACACCGAAAGAGACCGATCAAGACGACTCTAACAAAAGGTTTCAAATAAACATGCCCGTAAGGATATTGACATATAAAGATCGAATATACATGTTCGTAAGGATATTGAACACATATAGAAGCATATGTCGTAAGGATATTAGACATACACCGGAAAGAGACCGATCAAGACGACTCTAACAAAGGTTTTGAAATATACATGCCCTAAGGATATTGACACATAAAGATCGAATATACATGTTCTGTAAGGATATTGAACACATATCAAGCATATGTCGTAAGGATATTAGACATACACCGAAAGAGACCAACCAAGACGACTCTAACAAAGGTTTCAAATATACATGCCCTAAGGATATTGGACACATAAAGATCGAATATACATGTTCGTAAGGATATTGAACACATATGAGAGCATATGTCGTAAGGATATTAGACATACACCGAAAGAGACCAATCAAGACGACTCTAACAAAGGTTTCAAATAATACATGCCCTAGAAGGATATTGACACATAAAGATCGAATATACATGTTCGTAAGGATATTGAATACATATAGAGAGCATATGTCAGGTAAGGATATTAGACATACACTGGAAAGAGACCGACCAAAGACGACTCTAACAAAGGTTTCGAAATATACATGCCCGGTAAGGATATTGGACATATAAAGATCGAATATACATGTTCGGTAAGGATATTGAACACATATATGGAGCATATGTCAGGTAAGGATATTAGACATACACCGGAAAGAGACCGATCAAGACGACTCTAACAAAGGTTTCGAAATATACATGCCCGGTAAGGATATTGGACATATAAAGATCGAATATACATGTTCGGTAAGGATATTGAACACATATATGGAGCATATGTCAGGTAAGGATATTAGACATACACAAGAGAGAGACCGACCGAAGACGACTCTAACAAAGGTTTCGAAAGTATACATGCCCGGTAAGGATATTGGACACATAAAGATCGAATATACATGTTGTAAGGATATTGAACACATATAGAAGCATATGTCGTAAGGATATTAGACATACACCGAAAGAGACCGATCAAGACGACTCTAACAAAGGTTTCGAAATATACATGCCCGGTAAGGATATTGGACACATAGATATCAAATATACATGTTCGGTAAGGATATTGAACACATATAGAGCATATGTCGTAAGGATATTAGACATACACCGAAAGAGACCGATCAAGACGACTCTAACAAAGGTTTCAAATATACATGCCCGTAAGGATATTGGACATATAAAGATCGAATATACATGTTCGGTAAGGATATTGAACACATATAGGAGCATATGTCGTAAGGATATTAGACATACACAAGAGAGACCGATCAAGATGACTCTAACAAAGGTTTCAAAGTATACATGCCCAGAAGGATATTGGACACATAAAGATCGAATATACATGTTCGTAAGGATATTGAACACATAGGAAGCATATGTCGTAAGGATATTAGACATACACCGAAAGAGACCGATCAAGACAACTCTAACAAAGGTTTCAAATATACATGCCCTGTAGGATATTGGACATAGATATCGAATATACATGTTCGGTAAGGATATTGAACACATATAGGAAGCATATGTCAGGTAAGGATATTAGACATACACTGGAAAGAGACCGACCGAAGACGACTCTAACAAAAGGTTTCGAAATAAACATGCCCGGTAAGGATATTGGACATATAAAGATCGAATATACATGTTCGGTAAGGATATTGAACACATATAGGAAGCATATGTCAGGTAAGGATATTAGACATACACCGGAAAGAGACCGACCGAAGACGACTCTAACAAAGGTTTTGAAATATACATGTTCGGTAAGGATATTGGACACATAAAGATCGAATATACATGTTCGGTAAGGATATTGAACACATATATCAAGCATATGTCAGGTAAGGATATTAGACATACACCGGAAAGAGACCGACCGAAGACGACTCTAACAAAGGTTTCAAATATACATGCCCGTAAGGATATTGGACACATAAAGATCGAATATACATGTTCGTAAGGATATTGAACACATATAGAGAGTATGTCGTAAGGATATTAGACATACACCGAAAGAGACCAATCAAGACGACTCTAACAAAGGTTTCAAATAATACATGCCCGTAAGGATATTGGACACATAAAGATCGAATATACATGTTCGTAAGGATATTGAACACATATAGAGTATATGTCGTAAGGATATTAGACATACACGAAAGAGACCACCAAAGACGACTCTAACAAAGGTTTCAAATATACATGCCCAAGGATATTGACATATAAAGATCGAATATACATGTTCGTAAGGATATTGAACACATATATGGAGCATATGTCGTAAGGATATTAGACATACATCGAAAGAGACCGATCAAGATGACTCTAACAAAGGTTTCAAATATACATGCCCGTAAGGATATTGACATATAAAGATCGAATATACATGTTCGTAAGGATATTGAACACATATAGGAGCATATGTCGTAAGGATATTAGACATACACCGGAAAGAGACCGATCAAGACGACTCTAACAAAGGTTTCAAATATACATGCCCGTAAGGATATTGACATATAAAGATCGAATATACATGTTCGATAAGGATATTGAACACATATAGGAGCATATGTCGTAAGGATATTAGACATACATCGGAAAGAGACCGATCAAGACGACTCTAACAAAGGTTTCAAATATACATGCCCGTAAGGATATTGGACATATAAAGATCGAATATACATGTTCGTAAGGATATTGAACATATATGGAGCATATGTCGTAAGGATATTAGACATACATCGAAAGAGACCGATCAAGACGACTCTAACAAAGGTTTCAAATATACATGCCCGTAAGGATATTTGACATATAAAGATCGAATATACATGTTCGTAAGGATATTGAACACATATATGGAGCATATGTCGTAAGGATATTAGATACGCAAGAATGAGGTCGACCGAGCGTACTCACCGGGGAAAGATATATGGAATGGTAAAATTGTCGATTAAAGACTAATTCACGGGAAAGAGGCCAAACAAAGGGACTCTAGCAAGGGTTGCCAAACTATGTTGGACTTTAAAAGGTTGTAAATATGTAAGAAATACAATATCCCTCAGGCCAAAGGCGGGGGTGTAATTCTTCAAGAGTGGCAATTATATGAATTACCACACACCAAGTATGGATACTCAAATAATTGAGAAGCAAGAAAGGTTAGACACCAACTCTTACCGCACTCTAACGACAGAGGCAAACATGGGTAAGATAACCAACAATGAGAATTTACAAAAGCAAGACGCTTGATAAATATATTGAATTTGAATGATATAGAGACCGACACGGGTCAAAATGCGATAACAACAAGAAGAATTTCTTGAGGGAACTCGATCGAATACCACTGGGATTTTTTATTGATAAACCTCTTCGGAGACGCAAAAGGTACCGAGAATCATTTTAACTGCTTATGCTTAGATGCATGTTTGAGATCATTATTTTTTCGCGAATGCTCCATATCATCGGAATGCTACGCATTTTGAGGATGCTATGTAATGCAATGATGCATGTTTTAATGATTCACCCAGACTAAAAGCAATCATGAGCTGCCGAACGCCAACCCTTCATGAATTGAATACAATCATCCGTCTTCATCAAAGAGATGATAGTCCTGACCTCGATAGGGGATGGAATGGAAGTATCATCTTTCAATGGTTAGCATCACCGGGAAGTAACTCGAGATTAACATTCATCCGGGATGACAATCGACATAGAGTTCCTGATTACGAGCTCTAGCATAAGAGGGTCGACAACATCTTCTCGCACAAGTGAGCTTTGAAAGTGATCTTGCCGGTGTAGACCGTTTTTGCAATCTTCCGCTTGGGAAGGACCGATAACATCCAAGGGCATATATGCCATGGATATCCCTTGTGGAGAGAAAGAAGTTTTGTTGAGATTTAAGCTCAAGCTGCAACGCCTTTATTTAAAATCTTTATAACAAAACTCAGAAACAGAGATATAACAATAATTGCCAAGGATCAACCGCTTCAATCGTTAATGTCGTATCCGTAATTCCGAGTAACTTCGTAATTATGCCATGTGCCGCAATCGATGTTTCATATGCTAAGTTTATTGAAAATATCGGACGCTGCTTTTGCAAACAAAACAGCTTAAAATACATGAAAATAAGACAGAGATAAATGATAGAAAACACATGCTTGATGAAAGTAATTTTATTGATTGATTAGCCCAAATGAGCATTTACATCAAGAAGCAAACTCGAAAAGAGGCAATTGCTTATACATCAAAGTTAAAAGAAAAGGTGACAATAAAATCATGGATTTTGTCGAATCCTCGAATCCGCCATGCTCTTCACAACTTCAACATCCTTTAACATCGAGCTATCCGAATGTCCGATTAGCCTAACCTCAATCCTCTCGATTATCAAGTTTTGTAGATAGTGACCAAAACATGTGTCGCAGATTGTAGTCGTCGCTTTGAATCCCTAATTTTGCTCGACCGCCTTTTCGGTTTTCAATCCACCGATACCTTTTTGCCCAAGCCGCCTTTCGTGTTTTCGACTTGCCGGTGTACAATCTTTATATTTATCCCTAACTTTGCCCGAACCTCTGGTTCGCTCGGGATGCCCTTATTTTGCTTAGGCCCGCCAACCTAATGTGTCTCTTTTATGCGAAGTATTTTTGACTACATCCGCATTGATCGGGTGAGGGAAATCTCTCCGTCCATAGTTATGAGCAACATAGCTCCTCCAGAGAAAACTTTCTTCACAACATACGGTCCTTCATAATTGAGCCCACTTGCCCCGAGCGCCGGTACTATTGGGAGGCAAAATTCTTCAAAGACAAGGTCACCAAATTTTGGAATTCCGAGGACACACTATCTTGTCGAAAGCCCTTTCATACGCTTTTGGTATAATCGTCCATGACAAACAATCACAATCTCTTCTCGTCAATGAGATTCAATTGATCAAGTCTGCTCAACCCATTCATTTCATCGAGTTGCACATCCGTTAAAATCCTTAAGGAAGGGATCTCAACTTCCACGGTAGACCGCCTCCATACCGTATACCAAGGAGAAGGAGTTGCCCTCGCTGACGCAAGCGATTGAAGTGCGATAGCTGGCAAGGCAGATGGCAACATCTCGTGCAATCCTTGTAAGTGATAACCATCTTCTGACAATCTTCTTGATATTCTTGTTTGCCGCCTCCACAAAGACCATTCATTTTTGGACGATATGGAGAAGAGTTATGATGTTTTATTCGAAACCGCCGCACAACTCTTTCATCATTTTATTGTTGAGATTTGAGCCGTTATCAGTAATGATCTTCTCAGGAACCCCATAACGACAAATGATATTATGCTTGATGAAACGTGTGACCACTTGTCTAGTGACACGAGCATAAGACGCTGCCTCAACCCATTTGGTAAAGTAGTCAATGGCAACGAGGATGAATCGATGTCCATTAGAAGCGGTGGGCTTAATTTCTCCAATCATATCAATGCCCCACATCACAAAAGGCCATGGAGAAGTCAAAACATTCAATGAAGAAGGTGGCACATGCATCTTATCAGCGTAGATTTGACATTTGTAACATGTTTTAGCATGGTTGTAGCAAATGCTCCATGGTGGACAATTAATAGCCCGCTCAAGATCTTCCCGCCATGGTGTGTCCACTAGAATGCGTCCCAAGGAACCTTCATGAATTTCTTCTATAATCTTATTTGCTTCGTGTCTATCCACGCATCTGAGCAAAACAGAGTCGTAGTTCCTTTTGTACAACACCCCGCCATTGAGGAAAAATTTAATGAGTACTTCGCAGGCCTTCTTATCAACGATAAGCATCATCGTGGTATTCTTCGCCTCGAGATACCTTTGATGTCATAGAACCAAGGTTTTTCATCCGCTTCACCTTCTACTTCAGTAACGCAGCTCATCCAACCTCATTATAGTGATAGATGGGGCATCATTCGCCCATCCGACCTTAAACATGGATGACAGAGTAGCCAAAGCATCCGCCAAATTGTTCTCCTCCCTTGGGATGTGATCAAAAGTGATCTCGTCGAAATAAGGGATCACCTCAGACGTGATCTCGTATGGAATCAAATTGCATGGGTCTCCCAATCTCCATTGATTTGACTAATTACCAAGGCGTAATCTCCAGATACCGCTAAGATCTTGATTCTCGATCAATGGTCGCTTCAATTCCAAAAATACAAGCTTCACTTGGCCACATTATTGGTGCAATCAAACAGATTCGCAAATGAATGGAATGTGAAAACCTGGAGAAGTGATAATGGCGCCAACGCCATTTCCTAATGCGCTTGAGGCTCCATCGAATGCCATCGCCCACCGCGAGCTGTGCTCGGGTCCTCTTCGTGGCCGGAATGTTACAATCGATATACATAATGTCCTCATCGTGAACTCAAACTTCATCTACCGATAGTCATCATCTAATGGTTGTTGAGCGAGATAGTCCGCCACCACACTACCTTTGATAGCCTTCCGAGTAGTGTATTGATATCATATTCGTCAGATCATTTGCCAACGGGCCACCCTTCCGTGAGAGCCGCTTCTCAAAGATATACTTTATCGGGTCCATTTTGGAGATCAAGAGAGTAGTGTGAGTTAACATATACCGTTCGAGCTGCTTTGTTGCCCATGCGAGTGCACAACAAGTCTTTTCCAATAATGAATACCTCGATTCGCATTCTCGTGAACTTCTTGCTCAAATAGTATATGGCGGCTCTTTCCTGCCTCATCATGTTGACCGAGCACACAACCCATGGAATTCTCCAACACGGTCAAGTACATAATCAACGGTCTACCTTCCACCGGGGTGAGAGAATTGAGGCTCTTGAGGTACCTCTTTATACCGTCGAACGCCGCCCGACAATCTCCGCTCCACCGGTCGTTGGATTCTTTCTTAACATTTGAAAATGGGTTCATGTAGTTGTGAGATGAGAAATGAACTTAGCGATGTAATTCCTTCCCAAGAAACCTCGCACTTCCTTTTCTCGTTTGGCTCGCATTTCTTGTATCGCTTTTATCTTTGTAGGTCAACCTCGATCCCTTCTCGCCACAATAAAGCCTAAGAGTTTCGATCTCACCCCAAAGGTGCACTTACTTGATTCAACCTCACCGAACTTTCTCAACCTCTCGAACAATTTTAACAAGTGAACTGTGTGTTCTTCTTCTGTCTCGACTTGGCAATCATATCATCAACGATACTTCAATCTCTTTATGCATCATATCATGAAAGAGAGTAACCATAGCTACCGATATGTTGCCCCTCGCTTTTTAAACCGAAAGGCATCACTTTGTAGCGAAAGTTCCCACGGTAATGAAAGTAGTTTTCCATATCATCACGCCATCTTAACTGTCAGAGCCAGAGAAACCATCCATGAAGGAGAATACTTTAGCTTGAGTGTTATCGACCAAAATGTCGATGTGCGGAGAGAGGAAGTCATCCTTAGGGCTAGCTCTATTCAAATCCCTATAATCAACACATCCTTACCTTGCCGCCTTCTTCACCGGACAATGTTTGCAACCCATGGGGATAAGAAACAACTTTTAGGAAACCCGCTCCATCCGCTTCTCGAACTTCTTCTTTGATTTTTCTTGACATTTCTGGATGTGTTCTCAAAGCTTCGCTTACCGTGGGCAGCCTTCTTTGAGGGCAACCTGCATAACGATATCAAGATTCAACCCGCATATCTTCATAAGACCAAGCAAAGATGTCACGTACTCATGTAGCATTTCGACAAGCTTTTGCTTAACTCCATCTTCCAATGCTGCCCCAATCTTGACCTCCTTTCGAGCATCCCTGCCCTAGATTGATCACTTAGAGCCTCTTGGTGCGGCCGGATGACCTTTTCTTCTTGCCTCAACATCCTGGCTAATTCTTCAGGTAATTCACCTCTTCTTCCTCTTCAGCTTGATAAATTGGTTTGTCAAAATCGTAATGAGCCACAAATGAATCATCGCCGACAAAATCCGGTCCGTCAAGGACCGTGATCAGTTGTTGGTAATTTTATTTTTATTATTATTTTTTAATTAAGTTTTTTTTTAATAATAAAATAAAAAAGAAAAGACAAAAGGTTTGTATAAAAAGAAAGTAAAATTTGATATTGTCACCTTTAAAAGAAATAAGTGAAGAAAACAAAGAGAGAAAAATTTGAATGCAAAAAGGACGCCCTTCATTAATGATAAACTTGAAAGTTAAAAACATGGTGGCCCTACAAAGATGATCACTATGTCTTGGGCATAACGTAGGAATTATGGCATGACATAAAAAAGAAAATTACTCTTCAAACGGGTAACCACAAAGAACATCTTCAACGAACCAATTTGAAAGCTCACGCCCGAACAAGAGGGTAGATCCACTTGTCCACATCATAGTCACCGTCCGCTTCACCATCAACAAGATCAACATCTTCAACTGGATTCCACCTTTGACAAACTTGACAGAGGAGACACCCTTTGTTCACGGGTGGAGATCGAGACCTTCATTCCGGAGCAAAACCCAAACCCTCTTATCCGTCTGGTAGGAAGTTCCAACACTCTTCCCCACCCTTCGTGATGTCCCGACTTGACAATAGCCCGAGCTTGTAGGATGCCATGGAGACTTCACCTTTTGCAAAGGGATCTTATCGATCGACATCGCCTCAAAAGCTTGGCATGGAGTTTCGTGGATCTCCTTCAACTTCAACGCATCGAAAGTTGCTCGATGACCGATTTACATAATCTTCTTCACCATAAATGGTGACCACCTTCCCATTAATTAAGAATTTCACTTTTGGTGCAAAGTGGATGTCACAGACCAGCCCCATGAATCCAGGGCGCCCAAGCAAACAACAAGAGGAGGGATTAATATCCATGACGAAAAAGTTGCCAAAACCAAGGGCCCACCTTAATAGGCAGTCCACCGCCAAACACCGATCTCTTCGACCCATCAAACGCTTAACTATCAAATCACCGGGTCTCAAAGACAACCCTTCATAATCCAACTTCAAGAGAGTAGACTTTAAGAACATTGAGGATGATCCCGTGTCACCAAAGACACGGATAAAGTAGTTTCGCTATCTCCACTAAACGTAGCGCTTTGTTATGCTTCCTTCCTCGGAGGTAAATCAAGTCAAGAAACCGAGACCACATTTGCCGAAATGTTGTTCACAATGCCTCCAAATTGGTTAACCGAGATCTCTTGGGAACGAAAGACGCTCCCAACAATGCATCAGAAGGCTATGTGAGGCTCTAATCCTCAACAAAGCTAAGATAGAAATCTTGGCGGCCCCCGAAATGGTCGATTATCTTGTAATCACTCTTCTTTATATACCTCATCAATTCTTCAACATCCTTGGTCATCTCGTGGCTCGTAATGTGTCTCAAATCTTGGTGTGACTCACCCCAATCATGACTCCTTTCCCTTTGCTTTAGCCTTGGCCAAAGCTTCGTGACTTTTCTCAACTAGATGGGTGGAGAGAAGATTCGCCCACTTCGTAATCCGACTTTCTTCCGCAATGTCATGCACCGCAGCTCAAATCTTCCAATCTTCTTTCATCGACTTTCTCCTTCGTAGATCTCCACATTCAATTTCTTGTCACGGTAGTACTCGACCATAATTCCACGGATGGCCCTTTCGCTAGTGTAGGTTATCGGACCCGGCAAAGTGATGATCACAGGAGGTTTCTTAGTCGGCACTCGGATTGTAACGGGGATCTTTCTAGAAGTGACGGGGATAGTGACCACATCAACCTCATCTTCAACATTCTTCATATCGTGTTCTTTTTCGGACGAATCAAGAGTCCTTCAAGAATCGACGCTGAATCTCGTCTCTCAACTTATCACAACCTTCAACTTTAATTAAGCATTGTTTACAACCATCATCACAATGTGGAAATCCCCTTCAACAACAATTGCTTCTTTATCCACCACAACAGGTGGTCGATCATTAACATCCATTATCGTGTCCAAACTTCCATCTTTGCAAATTGCATTAAGCTGCTCCCACCATGAGGAGGTAAAGGGTGTCAATGACATTAGGTGGAGGAGGTCCAAAGTTGATTGCCTCGTGTCAAGTGTGTTCAACCTTATATTTGAAGGCGATGCTCAATAGAGTGCCCCGGCATTGGAGTGGTAAAGGCAACGAGCATTTGCATTAAAATATTTTGGCAAAGTTATCCGGTCAATCTTCAAAGTGCGCACTCAATCATGTTCAAACTTTGCAAATGAGCAAAACATCCGTGATAAGACATTGGCAAGGGATCAAACTTTCACGGGTCTAGTGGTGGTTGTCTTGGAACAACATCTTGTTTTGGAACACTAGCGGAATAGTTACAAAGAGAATTGGCGATCAATTCGCGCTTCTCCTTTCGCTCATACAAGGCGCTGACTCGCTTTTCTTTCTTTTTTCGTAACCGCCAAAAGACTTTTGGCGCCACCAACTCGATTCTTATCGCACCAACATCCCGAATCTTCCTAACTTGATCCCCATCTCAACTCTTTCTCCAAACATCACCATGTCGAAAGCATCCGATCGCAAGAGGCATAGTACGCCCATCTAGTGTGCCTAAACATTTCCACCATCTCTCGCTCCACCATTGGGGTTGAACTTAGCAGCCACCTCGCGCCACCTTTGCGCGTATTCCTTGAAAGACCGGTTCGAGCTAAGTTGTGCAACCGGTTCTCGAGGCGCCATATCGCAGTTAAAGCCATAGTGTTGAACAAAAGCTACAACCAACTCTCTCCAAGTTCGCACTGGAGCTATCAAGCCCATATTCCAATCCAATGGCCCATCACCAAACTGCCTTGAAAGAAATGCATCAAAAGCTTCTCATCCTTCGTAAGGCACATCCTCCTATAGTAATACCTCAAATGAGTTTTAGGACAAGAGTTGCCCTTGTACTTTGAAAGCTCGATTTTGAATTTCGGAGGAATCTTCACCTTGAACCAAACCCAAGTTGGACATGTCGAACCCCAAAACATCCCGATTCTCAAAGGCTTGCATGCGCCTCGAGCATCTTCAACTTCCGATCGCCTTCGGTCGGCTCTTCCACATTGGAAAACCAATCCTCAAAATTATCCTCCTCAATCTTGGGAGCAGAATGAATAGTCCTTCCTGTGGAGGAATCCACCCAGCTCGCATGGCGTGGGAGTAGGCGAGGAGGAACCACCAAGCATGATTCATTTGAGCAGCCTGATTCTCGCCGAAGATCCACAAGACCTGTTGACCTCTAAGCTAATTCCGACAAAGCATTCCCATGAGGGGAGAAACAATCGGGCTTCCTCAAGAGTGGTTGCGCTGGCCTCACAACCAGCTCTCAACTCTTGTTGCAGAGCCATGTTTTGAATTATCTCCATCAATTGCCCTATACGAGTATCCATTCTGTCCCTGTGGCAGCCATGTCGCCTTCCATCTTCCATCAATTTCTTCAAGTTACTTTGTCTGTAACGATGAACGACGAAACCGTAGTCTCGTCTGGAGAAGAAACCAACGTAAGTAAGATGACCGATCTCAATACCCGTTATGTATGATATGCTATGGAGTATGCATGCATGCCCATGATATGTTTTTGTACATTTTATTTTCGTGGACTCTTTGAAGACTCGTTAGTTAACAATAAACATTAGAGAAAAACCGATTAAACCGCAATTCAACGAAATCTCATAGAAACTCAAAGTGTTAGTTGTGACTACAAGGTCGCTCAAGCTCAAATAGAGCAATAAGATTCAGACTGAATTTAAATCATTACATTAATAATTAGATTCAAATATTCAAATAAGATAAGTGGCTAAAACTAGAAATGCTGTCCACGACGAGGCTTCAAATCTCTAGTTTCCGCTTTGAACTGGGCTTCACCACCTCTTGACAGAGGAAGAGGAAGTCACCACAGCAGGAGGTATCGGGTTGCCTTCGAGGTCTTCTAGGCCGACTGAGCTCCAAGGTACGCCGATAATCAAACGGTTACACATGTCAACCATTTCACTGTATTTCCAATAGAAATGCCCATTCTGCTCTTCTAGAAAGGACACTAGTTCATCCTTTTCATCTAATGTATTTATTCCTTTTGGATCTCATCAATCCAACCTTGGCATTGCTCTCTAAGGCCTTCGTAAGCATCCCTATTGTTATCTCTTTCTTCCTCACAATGTTCAACTCTTGAATTTTTTCACTAATTCAATTGCTTCCAATTCTCGATGCAGACTTTTCTTTGCTTATCTCATTCTCTAGCATTTTATTGGTTCGTGCTAGAGAAGCTTCTAACTTTGAAATCTTTGCTTCGAGACGTTTTCAATGCTCTTTCTTCAACACCTTTCCTTCATCTAGATAAGCTCGCCCTTTGTTGCCGAAAGGCCTTCATTGTCGACGGAGGTCCTTGCCCTACTTGCAACACTCAAGTTTTCGTAACATCTCATCGGAGCTCTTCATCCTTTTCATTCGCCTTCTTCTTCCCTCTAATTCTTCTTTCACCTCCTCGAGGTTAGCCTCCAAATTTTCACTCGAGAAAATGCGAGAATTAGAGCTTGTAGCTCCAATCTTTCCTCCTCCATCTTTCTCGATAATTTCAAGCCTCATATTCTCCCTATTGGCACATGAGTGATTACAGTGTTCGGATGATCAAAGGGTACCCACAAAGTAAGGCGTTGATTTCTTGACTCTCTATCACCCATCGCGATAAGATCTTCCATTAATTCCGCCTCTTGATTAACTCTGCTTCCTATGGATTTGACCCCAAGCTTTCTGATCTTCAATACTGCTATGTCCTTTTACCAAGTTCGTGCACAATGAAGCTTCCAAGTGCTCAAGCCTTGGTTCGCTTTTCCATCGGATACCCCAATTGTCTTGTTGCAAGTCTTGGGTTATAATTGATGCAACCCATAGACCCAATCAAAGGAACATTAGAATATCCACCATGCTGAGTGATAACATCAACGAATCCCCAACCCGAGAATGCCACATCACACCATCGGTGTTAGTGAAGCCAATTTTGAGACCAAGATAAGTTTCTCGTGATCTTCCCACGGTCCACTTTGAGGAATATGAGAAGTCAACCATAAATACAAGAAGTGGAGAACAACACGTAACCATCCTCGCTTCTTCGATGTCTCTCATGGAGATGGTAAAGAACATCACCAACAAAGGCAGAACAGGTTCTTCGACATGAATATGCCAATAGCAGACGGGCTCAAGTAACCAATTTCATTAGTTGGAAACAAAACCACCCCAAAATGAGCAAAGCAAGAATGGAGTGAAAGTCGGCCAATCGCCTTGAACACTCAAACTTGACAACTTATCTTCCAAGCTTTGCCTAAGAATACCTTTCTCTGTAATCCAAGGTGCCACCTCCCTTACAGGAAGAAACAAGGCAGCAGCTACCTTAGCCTTATCGAGGTCTTCCCTATGTTGAGGAAGGGACCCTTCAAAGGCCAATTAAGGATTCTCTCGAACTCTTCAATCGTAGGAACGAATGAAGTCTTGGAATGTAAAGCATCGAAGAGGAGGATCATAGTACTTTGCCAGAGCAATCAAAGCTTCCATGTCCACATTGGTAGTCAAAAGATCTAAGATGTTCCCAAACCTTTTCCCAAAATAAGCTCTACCGACAGTGGAATTCTTTCACTTTGAGTTATCGCTTCCCAACTTCGCCTTGAATTTGAGACATGGAACGATCTTCAGCTTGATTCATTCTTCCTTTCTCGCCATCGCACCAACAAAATCTATAAGGTTCCCTAAAATAAAAGTTATATGCTAAATGGTTTTGTGCAAATGTATGCAATGCATGTTGTAAATTAAATAGAACTGTTCATAGGATCGGCCGGTCAAGGTTTCGACGCTCACCCAACAATTCCCGTAAGGCTAATCTTATGTTTTTTAAATGTTTGGGGTTCAGATCCCTTTTACAAACACTATCATCGCGAGAGGCCTACGTGGCGATAGTATTTGTAAAAGTATACCCCAAGAAACGGTTTTAACAGGATGCTCTAAATCCAACATTTGAGCGTTTTGGTCTCGCTAGACAACATGAACAAACTTAGAGTTATAGGTCATTTGTCCAAAGATTGATGTCCTGCGCTATCGCGGGCCAACAACCTCCTTAAAACAACCAACTCTAAGTCGGAGCCTTCGCTTCGGGCCAACAAGACAATGGAGTCAAGTGGACCTAGGCTACGCAACCCCTCTATTCCTAAAAGCTGACCTAGAAGCCTGGGTAGTGGGCTTATCTATGTAACAATGCCCATGAATTCCCATCACAAAAAATATATCAACAAAATAATATACATAAAGTGCAAGGAGAATAATAAGCAATAAACAATAGATAAGCATAAAGAAGAAAGCGATAAACAAACACACAAACATGCGAAGAATTAAACTAGGTTGACTCGCTTAGTCAAAAAGGTTTTAAAATTGTCCCAAAGTGAAGTCGCCAATCATAACTCGATTTTCAAAAATCATTTAAATGAATTTTCAAAACAATGAAATCGCCACCTAATTTTATTCGTTCTAGAGAACGGAAAATATAGATAAAACCCACAAAATCGGATAAGGCGGTCTACAAGACCAAAAGGATGGATTCGGAGTCGGTTACGCAAGGGAAGGTATTAGCACCTTACGCCCATCGTACTCGATGGGACCCATTTAGTTCAAATGTTTGTGTGTTTAAAGTAAAATGCTATCTTCTAATTACTAATCAAGAAATAAGAAAGAAGAAAACGGATTTGTTTATTATTATTTTGAGTTTGACACGGTTTCAAACCTGTGCCTACGTATTCCCTCGCAATGGGAAAGTCAAAACTCGTAGTTCTTGTTGAAAATGTCTTGAATTGTTTGTGTTGATTTTAGAAGAAAATGTTTTTTTATTTTTGATAATCGCATATGAGCGAAAAAAGGTTTGATGGGTTGAATTGATTTTAATGGTAGATGACAAGTACCAAAACGCTTGGATACCCTCTAACGATTCGATACTCGAGATTGGTGATTGAGGTCAACCGATCTTCTCTCATCCGAAATCTTTATTATGAAAGGAGTGAGGTGAAACAAAGTTCACTTTTATTAAGTGTTATGGAATAAAGTATTTAAGTCATTGGGTTACCTCTAATGGCCCAAACACTTTACATTTTAATTAAATCGTTGGCTAACCTCTAACAATTTAATTAAGTACCATAACACTATGTTTTTTTGTTTTTGTAGAAAATTGATTTAAAGAAAACAAATTCAATTAATTAATTTAATATGAAAGTGTTTTAAATGTTCAAGTGTATGGAATAAAGTATTCAAGTCATTGGGTTACCTCTAATGGCCCAAATATTTTACATTTTAATTAAATCGCGAACCTCTAACAATTTAATTAAGTACCATAACACTATTTTTGATTTGAAAGTGTTGAAAATTGCGGCGAGCGAGAAATGATGTTTCGGGTTATGATTAACCAAGTATATGGACTTGATTAACCTCGTGAGGATAGGTGCTCTATCCCCAACCATGAGACCCGTGCATGGTGATTGGTATATGGACCAATTATTTTTCGGGTTATGATTAATCAAGGCAACGAGGGCCCCATTAATCTCGTGAGGATGGCCATGCCCATCCCCAACCATGAGACCCTTAGAGAATTTGGTGTGGGTAACCAAAAATAAGAGAGAGAGCGGAGGCGTTGTTTTCATATTAATGTGAGAGTGGAGTGTTCGATCGCAATAAACATACGAGCGGATAATGTAGTAGCGGATAATAAAAGAAAATAAATTAACACACAATACAAATCGGAATTTAAATAATTATTAGTATAGATATTTTTTTACTTGATGAAAAATCAACTACCAATTTAATTGGTGATTCAACAAATAAAAAACTACCATATGCCAAATATTATTTAATACATCATTATATATAAAAACTTGCATAATAATTGAATTTAAAGAGAAAGTTTAGGAATGGGCCTGCTTGCTTTAAACTGGGGTGCAACAAAGAACTGAGCCCAAGCCCAAAACAAAGTTGTTGGATCCTGTGTGAGTGCCTCCATGGATCATACTATGGTCTGCCATTCTGGATCGCTGGATCTGGACTTCAACAGATCTGATGGCCTTGATGCAGGAGGGTGCAAGATAGATATCATGGACATGCCTACACCAGATTCGAAATAAGACCAAACAGGTGGTGACAAGTGTCACCACCTAAACCAACCCACATGGCCAAACATTCTAGTATCATCCTAATACTCATTTTATATAAATTATGTAAAACAAAATAAAATTAATTCTGATTAAATAAATAGTAATACTAGTAAAATAAAAAAATAAAAAAAAGAAAAGAAATTAGTTTATTGTTGTTATATTATTATATATGTTATGTCGTTAAACTAATACTAAACTAAATTAACTTTGTTGTTAATCTGAAATTTTTACCATAAGTAAAAAAAAATAAACAACCTAATCCTAATACTAATTGAATCCTAATACTTAAATAATAAAAAAACAAGAATCAGTTTTTATAAAATCAAAAAAAATCTGATCCTAAGTAGATACCTAATACTATCCTAATCTTATTTTACAAAGTAAACAAAAAAAAGTTTCAGAACTCTCCTACCCTCACAAACCTTCACGATCTGTTCATCTTCTCAAACTCTCTCTCTCTCACGATCATATGCGAACTCCCAGCGCCGCCGCTCAAACCTCACGATCGCTCATCGCTCTTGTCCGATCTCATCGCCGCTTTTCATCGCCATGCTGTCGTTTACTCTCGAACTCGCGATCTCTCTCTCAAAACTCGTCGCGATTTCTCAACGCGTTCTCGATCCGTTACCACTGCTTTTCCTCACTCGCGATTGCTCATCTCTTTTTCTCTCGATCTTACTATTGCTCTGTTATACTGACTTAAGAAGATATTTACTTGATGATTACAGGTTGTGGGCATTGAAAGAGGGAAACGGAACCCTAAATCCTAATCTGGCGAAAACGATGGTGCTCTGATGGAAAATACATGATGAAAACATGACAAAGCGAAAAGGAAAAGAGCCATGGTGGTGATTCAGAGATCGGGATGGCGGTGGATGGCGGCCGGTGGCCGCAACCCCGGTGAGATCTCTCTTTTTTTTTACCTTGTGTTCTGCTTCTTCCTCGTTTCCGCCTTCTGAAGGGTTTCTTTCTGGAAAATGATGATATTAGTTTAGATGGATGCTGTTCTGTGTTTGGTTTCCTGGTTTTTTGGCTTGTCAGTGTTAGTATGCGGTTAGGGTTTTGTTTCTGATGGATTTCGGCTAGGGTTTTCTTGTTGTGAACAGTGGCTGCTTTGTGTTATAAACTTGAATGTTTATATAGTGTCAGTTAGGGTTTTGCAGGACTTTGCTGTTCTGACTTTTTTGAAAAAAAAAACAAGGCTTTGTTTGCTTGATGGGCTTGCATCCTTCTGTTGTTGGGCTGATAACTTTGATTTTCTTTTGTTTGTTTGATGCTGTCCTCGTTTATGTATTCGATGTTTTGTTGTGTAATATCGCTTTTGGTAAACTTGCCCGAAAGGACGATACCGCTGCCTGAGTAAGGCTACAGACTGCCATGCCAAAACCGCTCAAAATCGCTTCCTCATCTTCTTTCCACACCTCCTATTGTGAACCAAGGGTACCCTTGTGGATTTGCAATAGTGAGCTTTACGACCGATGATTTGTACATGAGGCCCCGGTTTTGAACGATCGAAACCCTTGCACAACCTGATTCCGGAAAGAAAATCCTAATGATGAGATAGAAATTGTGTATTGTCTTGTATTGTTATCATTGCTGTCCGTTATTTGCTAATCATATTCTTTTGCTTTGTTTCATGAACACGAGTCATGGCATGAACTTGGAGGAACGATAAAAGACACCTGGCAAGGAGGCAAGATCTTCAATGGAGCAAGAAAACTTGAAGTCAATTT